>CAJNIZ010004746.1:0-10804 GCA_905231905.1 Symbiodinium pilosum | reverse complement strand
CCTTAAACCCTTAAACCCTAAACATGACACCCCTGGGTCCGGTCCTCTGGAAGCGCCTCCACAGCGAGAGGCCTCGGCAGACGATCCTGCTGGCGGAGGCGGGCCACCTGCCTGGGCTTTGGTGTTTGGGTGGCTTTACTACGGTTTAGGGCTATGTAGGGGTTCATATAGGGGTTATATAGGGTTATATAGGGATGGTATCGGGATTATATGGGGAGTTTTGGGGTCATATAGGGATTATATAGGACTAATTAGGTTTGGTTAAGGGTTTGGGATTTAGGGTTTAAGGTTTATGGCTTAGGGTTTAGGGTTTAGGGATTAGGGTTTAGGGTTTTGAAAAGGTTGGGTGGTTTAGGGACTACGTACCAGGAGTACCCTATGCACCTATTCAAAAAAGTGTTCCATCTAACACTTTGGTATCTTTCTCTGTTTTACGGGCCTAAAGTCACTCTAGGAAGGGCTGAAGAATAATCGGGGCATCTGTGGGTGCGGGGGTGATTGGGTATTGGAGGGAAGCCGTTATTCTGGAAAGTAAAGGGAAGCTGGCTCAAGTCAAGCAGGTTACCAGGTAGCCCGATATACACTAATTTAGGAGAGAAACCTCTCATCTTGATTCTAAGCCCCCCCGACGCCAAACATTAACGTATGTAGCCCGACGTATCATGATGTGAGGTCTCTTTGCGGGGAGGAACTAACACTAAGGGTGGCTTGGTGCGAAGGGATTACCTCAGATTAGCGATCCTAGAATGCTATGGGTTATGTTGACAAACTCTGCACAAATCCTACCTCAATACGGTGCCATGTAGGGTGTACGTATTCTTTACTGAAGGCGTTGTTGTATGTCTACGTATAAGTACGTGTCCGTGCGTACGTATAAAGGCAAGCACAGGTTTGTATATACACAAATGTAGGTACATACATATGAATGTACGTGTATATATATATACACAGACACACCAAAAACTTTCTTTCCGAGCTGTGAGGGTTCCAACTGATTTTCTGTGTAGCAGTAATCGTTTTAGGCGCAGAGCGTGTAGGGCTTGCTGAATAAAGCTGAAGGGTGCAGGTCTGAGGTAAAGGCAGGGCCTGGGTTAAGCATTTGCGGTTGAGAAAGTACCTGAGGGCCAAGCCATGGGGGTCGGGTTCACAAGCTTACGGTATGCACAAATTGCTTTTAACTGCTGAAGGGATACTGCTGAGATTGCTGCAGCACAGCAGGGAGAACTGATGCCAGTGCAAGGACAGTGTACGTCACGAATACGGCCTGTACAGGTAACGGAACCGCCAACGCTGCCCGGCCGCAAACGGAACGACAGTCTATCACATCCGACGGGGTAGTAGCACTGCTTACGCCACTGTAGATTGCACAACCCATAAAGCCTCATGTCCCATGGGGCCCAAGTCGTGAAAGGGTTCCTCCCTCCACCACACTGAAGATGGATGGCACACAATCGGCCATGAAGACCCTGACCCCTTGCATGCTGGCCCAAGCGGTACACCCCAAACCTGAGATCTCAACAGCTTGGTTGGGGTTTCGGGTTTACGGTGCCAGCCTGCGGCGCGAATGCGGGTGGTCTGTGCAACCTCGGGTCTTCAGTTCTGGGGTTGTGGGTTTACGCCGGGACAGAGCTTAACCTGGGGCGTTAAGCTCATCTTCAGTTCTGGGGTTGTGGGTTTACGCCGGGACACAGCTTAACCTGGGGCGTTAAGCTCGCGCCTTGGCAAAGGACACAACACAGGGCTGCAAGATTATCTTACAGTCGGGCTGCGCTTGAAGCGAAAGTAACAGTAGCTCGGTCTTCAGAAGGCTGGTCAGCTTACGACGTACGCCTAGTTGAGATACAGTTGTAAACACTGCATAACGCTAAGTACCTTGAGTCAGTACTAAAGGCAGCTAGCTTCCCCTGACCAAATCAGTGCAGCCCGGTCGCACACATCGCAGCAGCCGCCAAGACCAGAGCCTGCAACGGTCGCAATACAGTGTATGGAGAAAATCTTTCAATCAGACCCCCAAAGTACTGCAATTTGCGGCTTTGTAGGGTGGTGACAGATTTCCCCGAACCCTTAAACCCCAAACGCTGAACCCCAAGCCCCAAACCCCCAAAAATTGAACCCAAAACCCTATACCGCAGAGTTAGGATTTAGAAGTAGGGTGTGTAGGGTGCAAAGGTGCGAGGTTCAAATTCAGGAAATCCAGGTCTGAGACTTTGAGATGTAAAACGGGCGCCCAAGTAGGATACATAGGGATATGTACATACAGATATATGCATGTAGGGAAATGTGTATGTATGTATGTACGTATGTATGTATGTATGTATGCATGCACGTACGTACGCACGTACGTACGTACGTACGTACGTACGTACGTTTGTTTGTTTGTTTGTTTGTTTGTTTGTTTGTTTGTTTGTTTGTTTGTTTGTTTGTTTGCTGTGTGTATGTATATATATGTATACATGTAGAGATATAAAAGGGACGTGTGCATGTGTATATACATATAAGAAGATATGTATATACATATGTAGATATTTCGGGATATATATATATATATATATGTAGATGTACACACATCCATAGACATACATATCTATATATATATACACATGTCCGTAGTAATACATTTGTAGGGATGTATACATATGGAGATCAGGGTTTGGAGGTCGAAATAAGTACCAATGGTGGCGAAGCAAATGGAAAGAACAAAACAGCATGAGATGGAAAGCGGATTTGTGCAGGGGGAGACTTACTGGTTATGTAGTGTAGAGCCTCACTAATTTCCAATATCGGTTTGAAGTCTGTTTGAGATACATATGCCATATCTATACAAGGAATTTAGGACCACAAGATTGGTAGCTATTTAGACCCTTTCATTGATAGTGGCTTATGCTCTACGATCTAGCGGTTTTAGGGCGTTGCTTCTGGGGTTAACGCTTCAGGCCCCTTCATCACAGAAAAGCTCCAGAGTCTATGAGAACAAGGGGAGGTCATCGTCCAGGAATCCTTCTGCTTCACATGCAAAACCTTAAGCCTAAGCCGCGCAGCCCACCGCGCAAAACGTCTCAACGTCGTGATGGTTTCTCTAATGTGGTGAGTGAGCTGGGTGCCCTGAGGGCCTCCTATACTCTAAACCCTGAGGCCGAAATCCGAATCCTTAAGCAAGCTCCAAATCCGAAACCCTAAGACCCAAACACAAAACCTTACCCGGAGCCCCAGTTACCTACAGCCTTGTAGTAATTATCACCAAATTAATGAGTATAACCCATGCAACTGGAGGAACATCAGGTTACAACCCCTACCCTAAACCCTAAACCCCAAACTCCAAACCTTCACAGGAAATGCTTTTCACTCCCGGGAACGTTCGGCAGTGCGAGCTGCTGCACGTGCAGCGACAGAGGCGCCAAGGACGACTTTGCTATCAACCTCAAAGCAACTGAGGGGTGATGGGTTTTGGGTGCAAGGCTTAGGGTTTAGGGATTGAGGTTTAGGGTTTAGGGTTTAGGGATTGAGGTTTAGGGCTTGGGGTTTAGGGGTTGAGGTTCACTGTAGGGTTTCGGGGTTCTGGCTTTAAGGTTTGGAGGTTTTAGGGTTGAGGGCGCTATCGACCTCAAAACAGCTTGGAGTTTCTCGAAACAGGGCGGTAACTCTAAACCCTAAACCCTAGGGTCTCAGAACAAGGGGGCGTCTGGGTACCACAAGGATGCGTAGGAAGTAGTTTTGAGGGGGATGGTAGGAATCCCCTTTAGGATTGCATGGCAACAGTGGGGTAGGGGTCATATAGGGATAGTGGAAAAGAAAAGGGAAACCACTACATTACAATAGGGGTTATATAGGGTTTGTATAGGGATAATGGAAAAGAAAGTGAAAACTACTAATCATTTGAAGCCTAGGGTTTACGGGACAAAGACCAAGCTGACACTCTGTGTTGTAAGATGGAACAATGGCCGTGCTGTGGGGGACAGCTGAATCCTCCGCCCTGGCGTTCCGAACTCAAATCCAACATCAAAGGCCTCAAATCTGCACCCTAGCCCTAAACCCTACACCCCTAAAAGCCCTGAACACACCATCAATCCTCAATCAAAGCCTCGCAAGCCGCATCTGGAATGGTTGGCGCGCATGAAACGACCGACACGTTTGCAAGCAAGCACACTCGACGTGCAGCTAGTAGCAAAAAGACTATGCACCCGAAGCTCCGAAACAAGAATCTAATGAAAGTTTGGGTGTCATTGCACCATACCCAGCTGGATGATGACAAGCAGTGGTGGATGTGTGACAGCATGAGTTCAGGGTCCAGGGTTCAAAAGCCCCTAAAACCTAAACCCCACATAGTAGTTTCCATGCTCTTTGGCATTATCCCTATAGCCCCTATACGACCCCAACTTTACCATGAAATCCATAAAGGGGTGGGGAAATCATGGCTGTTGAGCTGGAAACCCTTCTTCTTATCCAGACAGACTCCTAGACAATGTCTGGGTTAGGGTTTAGGACTTAGGGTTTAGGACCTAGGGTTTAGGGCTTAGGGTTGATTTAGGGTTTAAGGCTTAGGGTTTAGGGCTAGGGGTTTAGGGTTTAGGGTTGCGCACAGACTCTAGAAGCCAAAGTAGTCCCTGCGCTTCTTTGTTCATGTAAGCCCCAGTTCCCTATAGCCTCTCTTTAGGGTCTACACCCCCCCCTTAACTATAGCGCCGCCAGACAATTTCTAAATTGGGAATCTGCAATGAAGGCTCTCTAGACCTAGCAGTAACAGTACTAATAGTACTAGCATACTGAATTGGACTAGTGGTTCCAGCCACAAAGCAAGCTGCGAAGATTCAAGTAGAAAAGGATTCTGAGGGCTTAGGGGCGGGTCTGGGGATCTTATTCGAAAGGATTTCCGAGGGATCTGAGGATTGTCGAACTTAGGATGGCCAAATCTCAAGTCGAAAAAAACAGGAGGCTCAACATCTTCCCTATTTTTAGGAACTCGGAGCCTGAAACCAAAACACATTCAACAGGGCCTGCCCAAGAATTGTCTGAAACTGAATAAGCAGCGGCCACAGCACCTTAAACGGGGTGTCTTCACTAAAAGCAGTGCAACATTTTCCGGTAAGCGCGAGGACGCTGTGGTTACTAGTGACTTTACAATTTTTGCCTACATTCCCCAAACCCTAAATTGCCGAGCCGCTGTCCGGGCAGGCGTAGACACAGACTGGCACATGAACATAGGATGCTCGATCTTAGGGTTTAGGGTTAGGGCTGTGCAAGAGAGCCTTTACAGCAGCCTCAAATTCTAGAGTTTCGCCCCAGTGGCGGGAAAGCACAAGGTATATATGTAGATGTATATATGTACATATCTCTCGATCGATCGATCGATCTATCTATCTACAACTTAAACTCTAAACCCGGCATCCCATGAACATGTGCCATCGCGGGCGCACTCTGCTGTCGCATGGCTTGGGCACAAGGACACGCTTTATGTGCCCTAGGACCCTACCAATGACTTTAGCTGCTGACTTGGGCTCATGATTAAGGATTTGCTGACTGTCGTTGGGTTGGAAAAGCTGTTGTGGGACGACTCGTTCAGTCGGTTCCTGTAGGCCCCCTATTCAACGGTTCGTCTTAAGAGTTTGGCTGGCAAGGGCAAGGGGCACAGGATATGGGGACTGGCTAGAGATACAGGGGCCACTATAATGATCCAAGCATGAGGACCTCCTGTGGGTCTTTACAGGACATTCATGCACCTTAGCAACCACCTATGACTGCGTTGCGAACCCACTGGTATCCCCCCTATGTAGGTTGCCCCCATTTGGAGTAAGCTTCTTGCCCCCCCAAGAACTCATCTGGGCCATCATCTTGGGCCTGAAAGCTGGCGCGAGTTCATCTCGAGCATCTCAGATGAGAGAGAGAGAGAGAGAGAGAGAGACAGGCACACACACAGATATATATGTATATATACATGTATATATATATATACACATGTATATATATGTATACATGTATATATGTGTGTATATACATTCATGTCAATGTAGATATACTTGCCTCGGACTACGTAACCCCAAACGCAGTGCCAACCGGAGAAAGATAACAGCAAACAGCTACGCTTTGGGGTGGTTGAATGCCGAACCCCTGAAGTTTGGATCGGAGCTTTTTTTACCCAACCACGTATTCAACGCCCAGGCAATCTTAAACTTTTGGGGTTTAGGGTTTCAGATGTTTATGCTCTTGCAGGGCCTCCCTGAAGAAAAGCACATCTCCAGTCTGTGGTAGCCTCAGCAAGTGATACCCTTGCGGCTGCGAACTTGTTTCAGAAGACACAACCCCCTAGCTGCCTGTCAAGACAATTCCTTTGCAATATGCAACTTCCTGTCATCTCTCAAGCGGCGTGGCCTGCTGCCAATCCCCGAACTTGCGGGCCCATTCGCGCGAGCGCAAGTCCAAAAATCCAAATTAACAAAAGGTCCAATAAAAAAACGGAGAGGGTCAAAAAAACCTTACTTCAGGAACTACCTTAAGGCATATCCGGGATCCAGTACCCTAGTATAATCTAAGGATTTCTCTGGTTTCCTTCAACCTAGCTGACCCTTAGCCGAACCTACGCGCCCATGATATCCTTAACAGCTGATGTACTCTAAACCCTGAACCCTAAGCCCTAAACTTTGAACCCTAGCGAGAGCAACCCTGCGAATCCAAAACCCTCGCGCCATTAAGGAAGGCATATCGGGGTTATGTAGGGATAATGTCAAAATGGGGAGAACTTCCTGTCTAGGGTTCCCTAAGCCCTATAAAGAGGAGAACTTACGTTTTACCCTTCAGAGACCCTGCGGGGCAATTAGAGGCAGTTTGGAGAAACTCCGGGCCCGAGAGATTTTGGAAACGTATTTGGGTTTAGGGTTTAGGGTTTAGGGCTTAGGGCTTAGGGTTTAGGGCTTAGGGTTTAGGGTTTAGGGCTTAGGGTTTAGGGTTTATGGCAAAGAGTTTAGAGTGTAGAGTGTTTGCAGATGTCTCAACCAAAGCTCGAAACGTAATGCCCAGTGTGCTACATATAACCCTGCAACGTAGCTTCCAAATTCCCGTGGTTCTAAGGTTACGAGCATTGCAGTATCTGCGGTACTCTTTTGATTCCCCTGAAGCCTCTTCCAAACCTTATAACCGAAAAGAAGGATCTGGTACTATAGTAGTTTTCATGTTGTTTTCCATTATCCCTACATTTATATAACCCCAATTTGTCTGCAGTAGTTTCCATTTTCTTTTCCATTATCCCTATATAAGCAAATCTGAGGCAAATTCTTCCTCCTTTGTCAAGACATATGAGCTATAGTCTAAACTCCTAGTATCCCCCTTACTAAACCCCATAATATTCCCCTATATAATGCCCTATAGAACCACCCTTTAAGGAGTTTAGACTATAGCTCATATCCTGGAATATGCAGGCGCATGCCTGGCCTGTTTTGTAGCAAAAAACAACTGGATCCTTCCTGGAGGAGCTCGGGCGTATGAACAAAGGGTTTAGGGCTTAGGGTGTAAGGGTTTAGGGTTTAGGGTTGCCTTTTCTTCCAGCTCAGAGGGCCCCAAACCCTGGACCCCAAACCTTCATACACTCCAGGCCTTGCCCGACACCAAGCCCTAGTTCTTAAACCCTAAGCCCTAAACCCTAAACCCCTACGCCTTAAACCGTCGGCCCTACATATGCCTATATATCCCATTTAAGGGACAAACCCTAATTTATACCCATGATTAATAAACCCGCTCCTCTAAGGGCCCTAGTATAATCCCCATTAAGGGGAGGCGGTTTATTAATCGGGGGTCTACCCTAAACCCTCAACCCTAAACTAAGCCCTTTAAAGGGACCAACCCTAAACCTTAAGCTTCCAGAAATGGGCCCAGATCATCCTGTGGAAGCGCTGAGGGAACTTCTCAAGGCTGCCAGAGGCTGCTGGGTGACCTGGGATCTAGGGCTTAAGGTTTCCTGCAGAGGGGCTATATAGGGGCTATGTAGGGTTTAGGGTTTTAGCATGTAAGATTTAGGGTTTAAGATTTAGGTTTTAGGGGTCAGGAGACTTATTGGTTTAGGGTTATAGGACCTGAGGGTTGCAAAAGGGCTAGGTGACCTTTTTAGGTGGGCGGTAAGCAGATAGAATATGTGGGCTGCTACAGAGGCCCTCAAAGTAGGACAGGAGGCTCCATGTGTTGGGGTTCGGGTTTGGGGTCTCCGGTTCAGGGTTTAGGGTTCGGGGTTTATGAGTTGGTGTTCAGATTTTAGGGCCGAATGGTCCAGGACCAAACACTTGCGATCCTAGTCCCCAACTGGTGATGTATCTCCCGACTCTGAACAGCAAGCCCCATAGCTCCTGAAAGGGGTCTGGCCACGGAGTAGACATTCAAGGGTTCAGGGCTAAGAGAGTGGGTTGAGGGCTTAGGGGTTGAAGGGCTCAAAAAAGAGGGGTTAATTTAGGGATGTTCAATCCAGCCTGGCTGCATAATGTGCATCAAACAGACAGGTTTCTGTCTAGGTCTAGTCTCAAAACTTTTTGCAGGAGTGCCAATCATCGCTTGACAACAGACCCTAAACCCTAAACCGTAAACATGCTGCTTGCCGCGCCTACGCGCAAGCCAAACCTCTTTTAAGATTTTCCACAAGACCGTCGGAAGCGCATGGCAGCCGTAAAAAACCCTAAACACCTCTACACGCGCAGTGACCCCAGCCCAGGAGAGAATTAAAAATTCTAGGGTTCCTGTAAATGCCTAATCTACCACTCTTTTGGGTTGCTGTTAAGAAACTTAAATTAAGCTCCCGTAATACATATACATATATATAGATGCCTCAAAAAATAGGTTTTCCTAAAATTGGGTAACTTAATTTCAGTTCCTTCACAGCAACCCAATCTTAGTGGGTGAGGGGGGGTCCTTCTTAGCTATCCATCTGAGGGCGTGTCCACCGTTACCCTTCTCTCAGATGGCCAGTGCGCCTCGCATTGTCAAATGAGAACGAATGCTCAAAGAATGGCTGCTGGTGAATGCCTAAAGAATGGCTGCTGGGGATTAGGGTTTCAGGGTACGTGGGGATTATCTGAAGGTCATGGGGTCCTTACATGAAACCATCCAGGGGACGTACTCACAAACTACCACCGTAAAGCAGCATTATGCAGCGTGCTGGGAGTAAAGTTGATCGTTCTGGAAGTCAGTAGTGGGAATAGAACGAGAAGCCCAATCTCCAGAAATACCTGACCTAGATTTCTTGGACTAAAGTGCTTCAAATAGCCACTGGAACTTCATATGAGTGCTTGAAACTTACACTAAAGTTTCTTGAACAGTTTATAATTGATTCTGCAGGGGGATTTAAAATGATTCGAGGACAAGTTCTGGGATGGGGATAATCCCCTGCAGCTTTTTTTACGCACCCCCCTGCTCCCGAAAATGAAATGTTCACCATAAGAGTCCTTGTATATCTGCGGGGTGATGGTAGGCCTGGGGCAGTGTTTAGTATTGATGTGGGGGATTACGCAGGCTGCCAATACACCCGTAAACCCTAGATGCTAGACCTTACACCCTAAACCCTCTTTCTGAAACCCTTCAGACCGCGGCGTACAGCGAGATTATGGGAGTCCTTCCTACTCGAGGATTCAGGGTGACTGTCTAGGCTTCAAGGGCTTGAATAACTACAGGAGATACTTCCAAATACTACCACGTTTGTGTGAAGCGTGTCAGGCTTGAGGCCTACAAGAAGCCCACGCAAGTGTCTGGGAAAGTTACCCTCCCCCACACTGACAGGGAACCCCCAACAGTGCCACAGAAATGAAACACAGCTGGCCCTTTGAAAGGGTACGAATATGGGGTTCTGTTTTCATTTGAGGGATGATACACCTGATTCAATGAAGCTCGCTCCTCAAGCAATATACAATGGAACCTGACCAGAAATTTCGAACCGCGCCCTCGGCTCAGCTTAACCCTATACGGAGGCAAAGAGAAATTTACCCTAAAAAAGTAGGTTGAGGATTAGGATTTTACCTTCACATGAATAATGCGCGGTAGCCTAGCTCAGTAAGATTAAGCTTTCCTTGCAATGAAGCTTTTACCAAAACGAGTGCACAGTCTTTCCCTTACATGTGAGGCACAAGTCTCCCTATCCAAGCTACTACACACCAAGCCTACCCGGGCTTGCCTGCGCAGCGCCGGGCCCCATAGTGGGAGGCATGGTGGCAGCCATGGCAGCTGGCATGGTGGCAGGCATGGTGGCAGTATGCACCTTGATCATGGAAGGGGGGCTTTGATGCTTGGGGTTAATGCCGGGGCTTCGGAAATTCTCTTCTGACCCCAGGCTACCATCTTGCTCCAGGCGTGTAGCTTATGGACCACGATGGGACCACGCGTAAGCCTCGTACTCCTATACTGCTCCTCTTACTCCTATTGCTACAACTACTACATCCACTACCACAACTACCCCTACCAAAAGCACGACCACTCCCACCACCACATCCATTTCCAGCACTCCCCACACGTCCACCACTGGCACCACCTCTTCCACGCCGCCACCATCACCATCACCAAAACCAGGAGCAGGAGCAGGACCAGGACCACCACCGTCACTACTGCCGTCGCGACCACCGCCGCAAGCCGCCACGACCACGACCACTCCTCCTCCTTCTCCTCTAATGCTACAACTACTGCTACTGCTACTCCTACTGCTACTGCTGCTACCTACTACTACTACTACTACTACCACCACGACGACGACGACTACTACTACTACTACTACTACTACTACTACTACTACTACTACTACTTTTATTATGATTACTACTACTACTACTACTACTACTACTACTACTAC
>CAJNIZ010004745.1:0-17704 GCA_905231905.1 Symbiodinium pilosum | reverse complement strand
GTGCAGTCACGGTTGGAGAGTAGAATGTGTCTGTCTACGAGACAGGCAGCCTGCATAACATCGACTTGCTAACGACAATGGCAGCTGATTTTATCTCGCTCGTCCGTACTCCGGAGAAATTGAGCCATGATGAATTTCAAATGTGAACTCGATCCGGAAAGGCGATTTTTTGGACGAGACTGGTGCTTAGATCGTTGCAGGGATTTAACTTTTTTAAGTGACGCAGGGATTATCATGGTCAGGCCAGCATATCACCATGGACACCCAGATCTTGCGTGCAACTGAGAGATTGTGCAGAACACAGTCACGCTGTAGTCATGCACACGGGGCAGCTCTGCGGTGGCCGTGACAAACATGTGCCATATAGGTCGGACCACGCCGTTCGGCTCTATTCTTCGGGTTGCAAAGCCAACTGACGGGGTGACATTTGCGCTGAAAGTCTCTGCTAGCCCGTCTGTCTAGGATGTAATGTGAATTTTTTTGGATCATATTACCTTCGCCCTCCGAAAAGGCCGTATTTGCCACCACCCGAAATGAGAGCACGCAGAGCTGTGACAACAGAAGACATGGCTGTAACGGCCTTAAATGAAGGCCTCGAACGCCTAGCAGAGCTAGGACAGACAGTGGTTTGGATTTGCACCGCACGTCAGCCAGGTTTTGCGCGCCTGTCACGCTAGTTAGATCTTGCATTCAAAAACTGGTAGTGGCTAGGATAAGGATGCATGAGGCGATCGGCCCATGCACCGAGAATTTACGGATTTACCTTTGGAATAATTGGAAATTGAAAATGTTGCAACTTACTCAAGGCTGCGGTGCAAAAGCTGTCAAGCGGCAGCGTTCTGTGAGTTCACAGGCGCTGTGCCCTGTCCGCATCAGGGGTCAGCGGAATGCCATGAACTCCACCATCTATGCTGCCAAGACCTCCGGCGGGCTATCTTGCTGGCATCCAATCGCTTCTGATATGCCTTGATACTTTTGCCCCTCATGCCTGCCCTAGCCTTCCATCAGCAAGTCCACGACCTGCCAAGCAATCGGCGGTGGTCGCAGCGTCTTTGCAACAATCTGCGGCATACGTTCGACCTCGAAGCTTGTCAACATCCCGATAAGCCACGATGGTTCAGATCTCGTATTTCCGTGAGGCCCGACGCGTTTAATGCTTGCTGTCCGTGGCCCAACCACCGACCCAGCAAGACACCTGCAGCTTGGTCTAAGCTTCGACCCCCATTCATCCAACCCCGGCTGAGGTGGCACGGACAACAGCTTCTTTTGCGTCCGTGGTGCACAGTTTCAACCCAGCAGTGCTGCTGTCGAAAAAGGTGACGACTGTCACGTTTTCACTGGTGCCCTACTCGTACTTTATCTTGTCATGTGCCATGACTCATGACCCCAAACCCTAAACCCTAAAACGCGTAGGTAGAAATTCTGATGTATAGCTTGGTGAGGGAGAGTTGCAGCATTCTTGCCATTTTCCTTGCAGCAAGGCCACAATTTCTATAGGTGCACTACAATAATAGTATAAGAATATCAATAGTAATCGTTATAGTAATAGTAATGGTAATTGCACTCCGCGAAAATAGTAATAGGAAAAATATGGTAAGAGTAACAAAATAGTACTGATGAAAAGACCGGAGAACCCCACATGTGTAGTTTAACCCGAATCTAAGTGAGACAATACTAGGATGCCGTCGCCCGCAGAAATACAAAGACGTGAGTAAAGAGAAGATGATAAGGCGAAACGGTAATCCGCAGCCCAGGACCAGCATCAAAATTTACAGGATGCTCCGCACGGGAGCACGATTTTGAACCAAAGAACGAAGAAATTTCAAGGATGCTCCGCACGGGAGCACGATTTTATTTCAAATTTTCAGGATGCTCCGCACGGGAGCTATATTTCTTTCAAAACAAGACGACCTTGAGCGGAGCATTTTGGTATAGAATTGGTATAAGATCCATCCCATAAACGATCAAATTTTGAATGATGATGCCAACGAATCCTGTACCAATCCTATCCAAAAAGCTCCGCCAAGTACCTCCCTCTTGAGCTCGGAAAGCCACCTCGAACACGTTCGTTTGGTATAGGATTGGTATAGAAACCCTCAACAAAATCGTTCATAATGATTCATAAATGATCAAAATGTTCCGAATGCTCCGCACGGGAGCGCAATTTTGATCGATTTTGATGAGGATAAATTGACGAAATTTCGAGGAGGTCTAGGGCGGGAGCGCGATTTTTTAAAATACTAAGATGATCAAAACGTTAAAAAAAAGAACGCGTTGTGTCCCGCGAAAGCGCAATTTTTGAAAAACGCAAAATCTGGAATTTTGAGGATGTCCCGCACAGGAGCGCAATTTTGCTAAATCGAGGCGCGGCCGGTTCGCGTCCGAACCCCTCTACCAAGAGCACTTTAAAGGCGATGCCTCCTATGTTTTGATCGAAAATAGGTATAATACGCCGATTTTTTGAGGATGTCTCGAGCGATGGCGCGATTTTCAAGCGAACAAGAGCGCGTCCCAAAGAGCACGCGGATGTCGGCGGGCGACGGTGCATCTATAAACAATTAGAACCCCACAGTGAATGTGGCGAAAAATAGTAATGAAAATGCAGATGCCTGTATATCACGTCATGTTTGGGCTGGATGCTGGCGAAAGTCTTGTTGGGCAATCGGTGGCCCATGCAAGAACATGTCTTTTCTAGCCTTGGAGGCATTTGAGCAGATTTGCACTTATTTGCCCATGGGTTTAGGGTTTGGGGTTAAGGGTTAAGGGTTTAGGGTTGTTGTGAATAGTTCCTATGGTCCCATAGATTATAGACACCTACTTCTGAACCTGAACATCCACTTAGATACACATATGGTAATTTCCGAAAATAAAGGGACCCAATTAGACCCCCAAATATTATCATCATTCTTATTGGAACCGCTTTGGTAAACTTCTATCGTGTTTTGGTGCCTTCTTCAGGAAGCCATGATCTGATGGGCTCGTTGTGAAGGAAAGCCATTCGAGCTGTGCTGCCTAGGTAGAGTGAACTAAACCCTAAACCCGTACCCATTGGGGTAATATTAGGGTTATATTGGGGTTCTCTTGCTGAATGGATTATGTAGTTGACGGCATGAATCCTGTCTGATTTCAATGCGCCAAATCTTGCGAAGTATCGCACCATTTTATAGTACTGTTGGATCATGCAGGAGTCTAGGAGACCCCTTTAAGGACACCGAACCCATCTAGACTGTCGTTCAAGCCACTCGCCAAGCATCCCAACCAACCTGGGCCCTCTATTTGATTGTCGGTTTAGGGTTTAGGGCTGTTTTCAGAATCTTCCTTGGAGACTGTTCTTTAAGCCACGGTGTCATCACGGCGTTGGCCCAATCATTTCTAATGCTCGCCTTGGCCTTGGGTTTAAGACGTTCAGGGTTTATATACATCCTTAATAAGCCTATATATCCCCATATACCCTCTGCAAATTCACCAGCATTTCCCTCCTTCCGCAGTCCCCTTCGGATCGTGCAAGGCCCTTAGAAAAGAGCAGGCACGCTGTGGAACTTGCATGGTAGCCAGGTCGCCTGGTTGCTTGACGGTTGGTTAAGCCCAGAGGCTGAGCCAAGTTCGATCCAGGTCTTTGCTGCAGGGTTGGGCAGCAGTTTTGAGGGTGAGCCATCTGAGCCTAGCGGCGAAAGATGGCTTCGATTAAGCACACTTCAGATGGAGTTCCGCAATATGGCGGCGAACCCAAGCTTTTGCCGCTGTATAAGGAAGAAGCACTTCAGTACTTAATGACAATCGAGACTAGGAAGCGCTACCTTGTAGGCCCCCGGCTGGCCAAGGAGTTGACTGGCGTGGCAAAGGTGGCCATTCGCACAAGGACAACACAGGATCCCCAATGGCTGTCACATCCGAGGGGGACATATCAGCTGTTGGAGTTCCTGGAGCAGTTCCTGGCCAAGCCGACACTCGTTGAGTCATCTAGGTACATCATGAAGTTCTTCTACAACCTTCGGCGACGCCGAGGGGAGACTATGACTGAGTGGGTGGCCCGACACTCAGAAGCTTTGTGGGAGGCCAGCTCGGCGATGCGCAAAGTGCAGAAGGAGTTTGGCGGGACCAAACACAGCCCCAGTGGAGCCGAGGCCCCAGCAGATGGAGGGCCAGCATCCACTGAGACTAACAGCACAGATGACGGCATGGATGGGCATATGGCACCAGATGCCTCCGAGGTCCCAGACCCCTGGAGCACATATCGGCGGGGGAGCTGGGGATCACAGACCAGCTCTTGGTGGAGTTCATGGCAGTCTCCTTGGAACTCTTGGGGTACAACATGGCAGTACCCCGACAAGGAGTGGTTGGAGGCGTCTTGGAGAAGCAAAGAGTATGCACCACCCACGTTGTGGGATGTTAGCAATGAGAGCTTCATCCCCGACTTCCTGGCAGGCTTCCTTCTGTTGCATCGCGCAGGACTGGACACTGCAGAGCGCGCCAACATTTTGGCCGCCATCAGGGGTCAGTTCGGGACAGAGACCGTTGCTTGGGCTCTTAGGGAGCAATGGTCGGATGAAGATCTGGCCCGACGAGATAAGGCAAAGATGGCGGCGGCATACTTCACGGAGCATGGCGAGGACCTCGACGACGAGATCTTGATGGCAGATGATGACGGCTTTGACGTTGCGAATCTGGACGACGACGATCAGGAGGCCTATGTGGCGGAGCAGTCGCGGATCGACTACGCCTTGGCGGCCATTCAGAACCAGAAGGCCACCCTAAAGGAGGCCCGATGGAAGCAGCGACAGATCAAGTTAGGACGCAACTTCTATCCACCGAAGCCCTTTCAATCAAGATCTTCCGGTTCCTCAGGTCAAGGCGCTGGCTCTGGAAAGGGTGGCACACAATGCTTCCGTTGCGGAGGTCCTCATGGAATCAGTAAATGCCCCAGAAGAAGCAGGAGTCAGCGAAAGTGGCAGAGGACGAGGAGGCCGAGGTCGCCTTCCATGCGTTCGAAGTGTACCATACCGACCAGAGCAATGTGCCCGCAACCAAGAGTATCCTGGAGCAATGCATGGGGGCCCTGCGCTGCGGGGCCGGGGCCACGGCCACGCTTGGGTCCATTGATGCCCTCGAGGCCATCCGCAAGCAGCAGGTCAGGGAGAAGGGCACTAGCAACATCCCGCCGACCAACATTCAAGTTCGGCAATGGCAACCGAAAGACATGCCTCAGCGCCGCCAGGATGGCCTTGAAAAGCGGGAACAAGCCCGGGTCCATGGAAGTGCACGTTCATGATACTCCTCGACAACCTGTGCTTGTGTCAAGAAAGGCTCTCCGGTCCTTGAAGGCCGTCGTGGACTTCGGCCGCAATGAGGTCATCTACGAGGCAGTGGATCCCTACACAGTGGTTTCCTTTTCCGAGGCCCCAAATGGTCATCTCTTGGTTCCCCTCACCGGCAACTTGATCCAGAATGGCAGCTCGAGGGCAACCGCCTTTGCAGGACTTCGGAAGGAGTAGGGACAACACTCCCCTGGGATGATGGAAAAAGAGAGCGCCCAGGGGAGCCACAGCATTGGGAATGCCAAGCATTCCACGGGTATTTCGGCTGTAGGGAGTTTTCCACTTTCATGTTATTTGTCCACACTGTAGTGCGAGCATTGTGCATAGTGTCGAGCAACGCAGTGTGAGGGATGTCGTCCTTGAGGAATGCAGCAAAACCCCCAATGATGGTAAGGGTTATGATTTTATTAAGACGGGTATGGTTGGTGAGTTGGTAGGGAGCGGCTTGAACAATGCGGAAGCCGTCAACCAAAGCAGTTTTTCCAGCATCAAACAATTTCAGCGTCGCAAAAGCCCAATCCGCTTTTGCCGCAGAACATGCCGTACGTCAAGAAGGCCGAATGGGTGCGCCGACTCCAGGATTTGGGAGAGGCGGTGTCCGACGGCATGACCGTGATCCAGTTGCAGGCCCGCTACATGGAGTTGACAAAAGGTTCGGAAACAATCTGGAGAGCGGGCATGAAAGTCTCGAGCCAGAAGATGGGCCCCAAGGAGCCACCAATCAAGAAGGACAAAAGTGTGACTCCCAGCGAGAGCGGCAGCCATTTCTCTCTGGTGGAAGGTCCGGCCGTCCGGCCTCATCCTCAGCGAGCTCGGCCCCATCGAACCTCGAGGGAGCCGAGATGGCAAAGATGAAGAGCGAGATGGCCGAGTTGAAGGAGATGATCGTGTACATGGCCCACCAGCTGGGCCACAACAAGTCGCGGAAGGAGATGTGATGATCCACGATGATCACGAAGGCCTTCGTGAAGCTTTTGTGAGTGATGTTACGGCGCTCAAGTTAGGTAAGCAATGGTTGCCCCAAAGGAATCCGTATAGTCATTCGTGGGGTGAGCTGGTTAGAACGGGTAGGCCCCTTTTAATGGAACTTGCGTGTTATCAAGACAGTGTTCTGAGTCAAGAGGTTATTGATCGGTACGGCCCTGGCAGTGCTATTCGGTGTGCTGAATGGAATGGGTGTAACTTAGAGACTTCCCAGGGGGTGGCCACAGCCAAAGCAATTCTCCGTCATGAGAAGCCAGTGCACTTGTGGGTGGCATGTGAATGCAGTCCTTTTTGTCCCCTTCAAAGATTGAACCGTGGCAGTCCTGAGCAAGCCGCTGCCTTAGAAGAGAAGCAGCAACGCGCTAAGAGACAGTATGCCGGTGCCTTTGAAGTTGCTAAAGTTGCTAAAGCACAGGGCACCATTGTGCACTTGGAACTCAGTGAACGATGCGAAGCTTGGAAGCTTCCGCTTTTACAAGAAGTGGTCCAGCATCTTGGCCTCTCGAAAGTCACCACTCATGGTTGCTGTGTTGGCCTTCGCACTCTTGATAAGAAACAACTGTTGTGTAAAGGTTGGACCATTGCTTCTGCCAGTGATGCAATCCTCCGGCATATGAACCTTCGATGTCAGAAAAATCACAAGCGTGCCGAGTGCCGGGGTAAACATGCCAGCAATTCTTCTAGGTATACCCCTGTTTTTGCTAGGAAGGTCGTTGACTGTTTTGCGGAAAGTGAAGTGTGGTCACGCGTGCTGCAGGACATTCAAAGCGAAGCACAAGGGAACGCAACAAAATCCGCCCATCCTGAAACCAAACACAGCAAGCACGACAGACAAGCCGCCACCCCAGCAGCCCAGTGCCATCAGCAGCCGCAGTTTGCAACCACGCAGCAGCTAACGAGGAAACCCGCCAGGAAGGAAGGAGGACCACGACAGACAAACGACCAACATGTTGTGCCCATGCATGCGACAACGCAGCTGAGACACAGTCAGAGCGAGGGACCAGAAAGAGTTTTCAGCCTCCAAGGACTCGGCAGGACTCGGAAACGGCGGCGGTTGGAGAAGAAGCAGCGAGGGATCCGGTGGTGGAAGAGAGAGTTGACGAGAGAGGGGATGAGAGAGAGATTAAGCAGAAACTCCTCCACATTCATAGGGTTACCGGACATAGCAGTTTCCAAAGCATTGCCAAAGCATTGGAAGCCCGGGGCACAGCGCCCAGAGTGATTGAGCTTGCGCAATCCATGGAGTGTCCCACGTGTCAAGAGCTTAAAAGACCGCAGCCTAGAAGGCCGGCGACTTTACACACTCTCCCACGGAAGTGGGAGCATCTCCAAGTGGACATGGGTGATTGGGACCATCCGATTCATAAGGTGAAGCACAGGTTCGTCATGATGATTGATGAGGGTAGTAAGTTCAGGGCCGGGGTTGTGTTGAAGGGTAATCCTAGGCGGGCTGGTTCTTGGGAAGATTTGCGCACCACTTACGAACAAATTTGGTTACCAGTTCACGGCACTCCCGCCGTGGTCCGAGTGGATCCAGCAGGACCATGGAAGAATGCCCAGGCGGATCAATACTTCGCGGAACGTGGTGTGGACTTACAGCCCATCCCAGCTGAAGCTCATTGGCAAATCGGGTCAGCCGAAAATGCCATCAAAAGCATAAAGGCGGTAATGACCGCCATTGTTGAGGAGTTCCCTGAGATGACCATCGATGAAGTGTTTGGCCGTAGCATTTGGGTTTGTAACGCTAAGGACTTGTGCCGTGGTTTCTCTCCTCTCCAACATGCCTCTGGCAGAACCCCCGACGAAGACATGAGGCTGTTTGAAACCACGGAAGAGAAGCCGATCAATGGCGACATCTATGAGGATGGCGGCTTTGGTCAAAACATTCGAGCAATGTGTTTGGCTGAGAAGGCCTTTGCGGAGGAACAGGCCAAGCAAAGGCTCCTTCGCGCGCAAATAGTAGGGCAAAGGAAGGTGAGGGTGTTCCATCCCGGTGATCTTGTTTTCTATTGGCGGCGGCAACAAGCAGGGCGAGACCGCCAGAATTTTCCCAAAGGAAGATACCTTGGTCCGGCTCGCGTGATCGCCGCTGAAACAAGGCAGGAGGAAAATCAGCTGGGTCCCGGATCGATCGTGTGGCTTCATCGGGGGGGGGCGACTCCTTCGAGCAGCCCCCGAGCAACTTCGCCTCGCGAGCGCAAGCGAACAATACCTTGAAGAACTACAAGGCCCGGTTGAGCTCCCATGGACCATCACCAAGTTGGCGACCGATCCTCGACGCCGCACCTATGTCGACTTGCTTCCTGAAGGCAATCCCCAAAACATGGAGTTAGAGGATCCAGTGGATGAACCACCTGCAAGGGAGCTCCCTGCTCCTACCAGGCGTGTGCCAACAAAGAGGCCAGTGAGCGGATCCGCTGGTGAAGCCTCAACCAAAGCTGTTCGAAGACCTTCCCCGCGCGACTCCAAACGCGAGGGAGACATCTTGGAGGCTCCAGGTTCCTCGTGGCGCACCTCGCAGTGGCAGGGAGGAAGCACCTCTACCTCCCGATGAAGACCTACAGGCCCTCTTTGCAGAGCAGTCCGAGTTCTCAGCGGTCGAGATCAGCTTAGAACTGCCTACTTCTCACAGAGGCATTAAGAAGTTCGCTCAGAATCCGGTGGCCTTCTTCGCGCAGAAGCTGAAGCGCAAGCAAGTTGAAGTTCATGAGCGACAGCTGTTGCCCGATGAGAAAGCTCAGTTCAACAAAGCAAAAGGGACGGAAGACTTTGTGGCGGCAGAGTGCTTCAAAGCTTGGCAGGGTCGTGAAATCTCAGAGCATGAAATTCTGGGTATGAGATGGCTCTTATCTTGGAAATACCCAGATCCTCACTCATCTGAGCGGAAGGCAAAAGCCCGAGCCATTATACTGGGCTACCAAGACCCTCGATATCCTTTGCGTGAGACATCAGCACCAACACCTTCCAAGGCAGGTCGCCAATTGTTCTTCCAATTCTGCGCCTCACGCAGATTCCGGGTGCAGAAGGGGGACATCTCCGGAGCCTTCTTACAGGGTGACAACCTGGAGGAGGAGCTGTGGTGCAGACCGTTACCTGAAATCTGTCATGAGCTTGGGGTGCCCGAGGGCACACCCATGCTCATGCAGAAAGCCGCGTATGGCTTTTCATGTTTGGTGGGTCCCCTGAATGTCCTGTTCATCAAAGGTTGATGCACTTGGTTCGGCAAAAGTATAAGTGGGGTACGTGGGAAGAAGGGTCCTTTGTGCAGTGCGGCATCCAGGTAACTCAGAAGGAGGATTTCAGCATTGAGCTTGGTCAGGAACACAGCATCACCGAAATCACCGAGATTGTCATCTCCCGTGATCGTAGTAGGCACCCTGATCTTCCCACAACCGAGCATGAAAAGAGTGAACTTCGTGGAGTTTTGGGTAGCCTTTCGTGGATTTGCGGCCAGACCAATTTCATGCGCTCCGTTGATGTGAATTTCCTCATCACCAAAGTCCCGAACAGCACGGTCCAGGAGATTTTGGAGGTGAACAAGTTGGTGCGGGCCATACAGAAATGGAAGCACCATCGCTTAAAAATCCATAGCTTTGAAAAGGATGCGGTCTTGGAGATGACTTGCTGGTCAGACGCCGGATGGGCAAACCGCCCGAACGGCAAGGACAGCACAGAGGGCATATTCGTAAGCATGTCCACAAGCAAGTTGCGTGAAGGTCATGAGACCGGTGTGACACCCATCTCTTGGCGATCAGGCAAACTTGAACGAGTTTGTCGTTCCCCAGCAGCGGCAGAGACCATTGCGGCCCGCGATGGAGAGGATGAGCTCTTCTTTCTTCGAGTCTTGTGGGGCGAGATGAGAGGATACCCTCTGGAACTCAGACGTCCAGAGATCACTGTGGCTAAGACTCCCGGTCATTTGATCACCGATGCAAAGAACTTGTTCGACAAGCTACATGCCCCAATTCTCACTATCAAAGGGGCTGAAAAGCGCAGTGACATCGAAGCTCTGTCCCTTCGCGAGCACCTTGAGAAGGGGGAGACCACCATCAGCTGGGTTCATGGGGATGCCATGCTGGCGAACAGTTTGACTAAACCCCATGAAAAACACCAGGTTCTGTTGTTTGTGCAGATGGGTCATCGCTGGAAGGTGGTGTACGATGAGAACATGAAGTCCGCACGAGCCCGTAAGAAGGAAGGACTCTCAGCCATGGATAGCGAGGACAAGCCCAATCACGAGTACAATCACAGCGTCTACCAGAGGTTGACTCCGATTGTTCCCTACCAACGTAACCTGTTACCCCGTAATAATGTGTTGATTGAATGATTTTCTGCATTCCAAAAAGAGGACGCTCCAGGATAATGATTTTGAGAGGTGTCTCACCTTTCAAGGGGGGAGTGCAAATTCACCAGCATTTCCCTCCTTCCGCAGTCCCCTTCGGATCGTGCAAGGCCCTTAGAAAAGAGCAGGCACGCTGTGGAACTTGCACCTTCTATATCTCCCTATATAACACCTATATATCCCTGTATCCCCATAAATCCCGACAGAGATGGAGGGTTTGTAGGCCCAAGAGCCATTGTGTCGGGTCAGCTGCTGCACACTTGCATTGGCAGAGGCCGTGCGGATAGGGCTTAACTCTCGCTTTCTTACTGGTTCCTAGTAGGGAAGAAGGGAGCAGAATCCCTATATAAACAAACCTCTATCCATTATATCTACTATAATCCGAATGTTCCCTCTAAACACCCACAACGTTGTTGCATCCGTTCATCCTTGTAGAAGAAGGCGAGGTGATGGTGGTGGTAGAATCAGAGTCAATTCAGGCAGATAAGGAACAAGTGACAAGATGAAGAAAACTTTTAGCAGGAATGCTAGAAAACAAAAACCATACGGGAATAACAAATTATCGAAACCCCAGGGATAGCACCTGTAGGTGCCCCAAAAATTATCATTATCAATTTGAGGTCTATTTGAGTTACGCTCTACTATCAGTACAGGGAATCAAGGAGCATAACTCCGTTATCTGGCCCTGAACCCCAAACCCTTGAAATCATCACCTCACGCCATGGCCTTGAAAACTCAGTTGGGATGCCTCATCAGACCCTGCTTTTGGTGATTGGAGTATGTTGGATACCAAAAATCCTGCCTGACCATAAGTACCTTGTACCTTCGGCATGATGGTTTTTTGCTAGCATACTAAGGTCATGCAGGATCCTAAATTACCAACAATTGTCTGAACATCCTTTGGGTTGCTACCTGCAAAAGGGCCACGATCACCAGCTTTTGCTGCAGATATGATTGTCAGCCGGGGGATTTCAAGGGTGAGGAGCAGCTTCCGATTCATGATTCATTTGATTGCGTTTTTGCTTCTCCGTAAACTCCCCATGGCCCCATGGACCTCCAAATAGCAACCTTTAAAAACGATTGAACACGGCAGGGCCTAAGGCGTGGATTCTTTCAGAACACGGACGCGACCCCTGTGACCACTACCCAGCTTAAGCGTATTTAATCCAGAGCCCCTTTGTTTGCAAAGCCATTAAG
This sequence comes from Symbiodinium pilosum, assembly GCA_905231905.1. Taxonomy (NCBI): domain Eukaryota; class Dinophyceae; order Suessiales; family Symbiodiniaceae; genus Symbiodinium; species Symbiodinium pilosum. Next base: position 5,866 of record CAJNIZ010004745.1, on the reverse strand, counting down.
TTCCCAAGCCCTTGACAAAGATTGCGGAAAATCGTTCTAGCTGCAGGTCGCTGTCAGACTTTGGAAATCAGGCTGATACGTTCTGAGTGGTTCTTTGAGCTGAAGATTGACTCTTACAAAATCCCCTTAGCGAGGAAATGTTGAATCACCTAGGTTCCCCTAACTAGTAGAATTTCACAGATTTAGGGGGCTGTTATAGTACATGCCAGAGGTACGACCTAATCACCCATGCCCCCCTTTTTGAAGGTCCGCACTCCATTTTGAAAAACGCAAATGCGTACGTGCGGCTCGAGACTCCAACCAGGGAGTTTTGCAGACAGGTTCCCAGCAAGGCAGGCAGGATCACCCACAGAGACACAGGTCTAGGTCTAGGAGAACATCTCATACAACCAACGTGCTGAACCTTCATGCGTGCAGCTTAAGCGGTACACTCGGTTTCCCTGGCCGACAAAGATGACGCCAGAGCCTGCAAGCAATGACCTGACTCGATCCCCCTTCGCCGCAACTTGTTGGATGTATTATCTTGTAGATTTCGAACGGTTGGAGTCTCGGTTTCTGATTGAACAGAGGACCGCCAAAGAGTTAACAGTATGACTCAATGACATGGTCTTAATGTGCGAATCGCAGCCCCCTTGCAGGCAACAGGTGCCGGTGTGGTGTGAGGTGTTTTGGAGCTGTATCGAGACGGGGGGGTGGCTTGTGAGGAGGGTAGTGCAGTCGCTTTGCCAGGTCGGGGTAAGTTGTGGGGAGGGGAGTATATGAATTGTTTTTCATCAGTTTGCTTCGATTTGTTATTCTTGCTTTTGTGGTCAGTGCTTGTTCTTGTTAACACGGAGGTGTTTTTTGAGCACTCGATTCGATATACCCATGTAAATATATACACACAGACACACGTCTTGTGGGTCCGTATGCCGTACACCTATCGCCTACATGTCACTGGTGCACGCGCTAAGCGTGTGTACGATGCGAATGTGCAATTGTTGAGAAGTTCTGCGTGTCCTGTCGGGTGTATCTGCTGACGTCATTTGTCAGGCACGGCACTCACTTAGTTTGCATGCTTCGCTGAAATCCAATCCCAGGACCCTCTCCAAGGCCAATGAGAAGCACGCCAAGGTCTCTGGACTGAATTCAGTAAACATACCATAACATCGTCGTTCCATGTTATCAGGACAACCAGCCAGCAGCCAATAAAAACACGGCACAGCATAGGTCTGCCACGTGCTGAGCTGGGTAGAGCACCTGATCGTTGTGTTCGTGCATGCAGACTTTCTCAGTTTTTCTGCATTGTGCATTTCCAGCACAAGTGTTGGAAGTAGAGCCACAGATCTTCTCGGACAGGTGCTTCACGCTGAGCATGCGTTTGGCATGCGAACTTTGTACGTTCTGGGAGTTTCTCTAAGCAACATCCCCAGAAACCTCCCCAGAACCCCCCAGAACTTTCCTTTGTCATTCCCTATTTCGCCTATTCTCCCAGAAATGACCCAACTCTTGAACAAAACCTCGGGTACTGCCCCCCCCCTCAGTAACAGTTGGATAATAAATATATATATATATATATATGAATAGGACCCCTAATATAGACTGTTACTGGGTAGGGGCAGTACCCAAACAAAACCATTTAGCCGCCAGGCAAGCGCCATCCTTCGACTCAAGCTGTTTTTGCTTGCCTGGTGTGTTCAGCCAGCTCACGGATGCTGTCTTGCAACGCCGGTAACCTGGCTGGACAAGAAAAACCGTTGTTATGGGTTTAGGGTTTAGGGTTTAGGGTTTAGGCTTTAGGGTTTAGGGTTTAGGGATGGAATGGAGGAATGCACAAGAACAGCGAAATTTCTAATATTGGGGAATCAAATGGTAAATGGAATGGAAAGTTATATTATACAGGGATATATAGGGGACTGGAAAAGAAAAGGAACCATGAAATTGCTTGGGATTGTACAGTCGTCGCTATGGGATTCATTCCTCACCAATCACCAGCAAGGTTTATCAGCAAGGTTTGAGCATTGTGTGCAAGTGCTTGGGTATCACACAAGAAAGCAGCGGTGGTACCAGCAGTATGACGCAGTGACCTTCCCCTGCCAATGTAGAAGCCATACTCGCTAAGGCTACTTGGATTGACTCTTCCGTCTGCGCCGGAGGGACTTCTGCAAGTATCCAATCCAACTGGCTTAATAAGCCGGTTTGGTCCCATAGCTTCGATGCTTGGCGTATTTCATTCTGTGACTTTGCTCTACGCTGTCAATCTGTGTTGAAGACTTGCCCGGCGCATCCACACTACCCCTGGAAAAATGAAGCCCAGGCGCCGTGGTGAATCTTTGCTGGACATGCCAACCAGCCCGGCCTGTTGTCCCTGCGGGGCACTGCCGCTTCCTCTCCACACGCCTCTGCAAGGCCTGAGGCTCGCGTTGCTCGTGTCTTGGTGCAAAGTTGATTCGGATGTTGCAACTCAAATAGAAGCGGACACAGAATTTATGGAGCTAGGAGGACTGGACGAAATCGGGGGAATGGCTTAAGGAGCAGGTGAAGGTCGTATGGATGTCTCCACTAAGGACCGCTCCGCTGACTCCACATGGTCTTCCTGGTGGATGCCTTGTTGCACTGTTGCCTAGGCTTCGTAGCTACATGAGTCTATCGGTTTGAAGAAAGCCAAAGTAGACAAACGGTCTCGACGGGCCATTGCAGCCATCCCCAAGAGCTTGCGCTGGCCATGCTTTGCGCCATCCCAGATGTCACAGCCCTGCCTCACCGAGCATCAGCGAGCATGAGATGGTGTTTGCGGCTGCCATGTCGAGCAAAGCATGGGGGTTGATAACTTGATCCATCCTGGATTCAGGTGCTTGCAGGGCACGAGGAGCTGACGGCCACAGGCCATGGTCCCAGGCGAAGGGCCGGTCTCCTTTGGAAGTTACCGACCTTGCAGGACTTTACCTTGTGCACTTGCTGGCTGGGCCACGTGCGACCTTCTTTCGCAAGAGCCCCGTCCTGTCCTAAATGCTGCCTCGGGTATCTCCCGAAATCACAGTGCGGGTTGGTAAGTTGGTGTGGTGCGCATAAGGTTCCAGCTGCCCAAAAAACCCACAAGAGGCATTGTGCTTGAGTAGGACGGGCTGTCGGTTGACATGTTGCCCTGATGGTGCGGATGGCTCAGGCATTTGGACAGACGGATGACGACAGCCTGTAAGCTCTCACGTAATTATTATGTCTGCGAGGAGCCCTGATCCATGGGCTGGGCTGCGCAGGAGTCAGTCGGAGTCATGCGGGAGCAGCCCACGCTGGATTCCTAGCCTGCGCGTTCTTGTGATCCCGGCGGCTCAACTTAAGCGGCCGATCAGTGTGGACTCAATCATGATTGGAGGGTTTCAAGCTTTTTCGGGTTTAGATTCAAAAAAGCACAAGCCGCTCTGGCCAGCACGAGGAGCACACTGCATGACCATGAGGCCCGATCACGCTGCCACGCTGTGCTGACCCTTCGAGTTTTTGAGAATGACTCTTGGCTGTGTATGAAGCCGCTAGCCTGGGTAGAGTCCGGCACTTTGTGGATGGAAGGAATGGAGGTTCGGAAAGCCAAGTGCGCAATCAGACACGTAGCATGAGGTTCTCCCGCAGTGCAATCCAAATCCGAATGCTAGTCTGTGGCTTCAGTGGTATGGGGCTCATCACTTGCAAAAGTGATCTCGACCGGACCTCTACGTGCTTGCTGAATTGCAGATTCAGGCATACCCAGCAGGATATTCTGCTTGACGGCCCGGTGTCCTCGGAAGCGTGAAAGTGTTTGAGGGTAGGTAAAGCCTTGTATCCATGTCCCTCGCGTTGGCTTGCCGAGGGGTCTGCAGATCCACTGCATACTGATAAAAGTAAGCCTTGTGGTTCCAACTGCAAGTCATGCCTTTCCAGCTTCCTTTGCTTTTCTCATGCCTCGATCTTTCTGCCGCTTCAGATCACAGGCTAGGCTTCTGGTAGTCATATCGGCACATGCTTTGGCGGTCGCGTTTGTGCATCGTCACCAATCCCGTGGATTCAGGCACAAGGCGTCAAGTCAAGTCTGCGTCGATTGAGACGTGAATGAACCCCTTCAATGCTTACGTTGTCCTGGCATTCTCCAAGTAACGCCGACGTTTTTGATTGCAGAGGTGTGCGCCGCCAATGAAACCCGGCACAACACTAGCTCTCAGCGTGCCCCTGGTCTGGATCCCCTGGGCGTTCAGGTGAACACCCGCCAAAGTCACGCCCAAGCGGCCTTCCGCTCTGCGTTGAGACAAGGCCTTCATCACTATAACCAAGCAGCACCTGGCACGAGAGATTATAGGATGCACGCCGGACGGTCGCATAACAAGTGACGTATTGGTTCAAGGATCATGCCTGCGAGGAGCCCTGATCTCTGGGCCAGGCTGGCTCGGATCGCTGGAGTCGCAGGAAAGCATCCCACGCTGGATTCCTAGTCCGCACATTTTGATGATTTCGAGAGTTCAAGATCCAAGCAGGCTCTGGGTGTAGAAAAACATAGACAGCATATGATTCCAGCTTTAGACTCCGCAAAGACCTATCGGAAAATCAAAGACTGGGCACCGTCTTCGAGACCCTGGTGCCCACAAAGCCGAGCGACGTTCCAGCTGGACGGCAAGGGCAAGAAGGAAGGAACTGTAAGGCAGATCGCCGAACCACGTCCTTAGCTGCTGGTGATCAGTTCGGCACATGGTTTGGTGGTTTCATGTGTACATTCTTCTTGTACACTGTCGTCGGGCCAACAGATCCACGCTCCAGGCGTGCAGACAAATCTGTGGCGCCTGGAAAGTGAATCCACCCCTTCAAAGCTTACTTTTTCCCGGCATTCTGCGGCTACCATTGATGCTTATGCTTGCAGGGGCACGCGCCGCCAAGGAAGCAAGTCCAGCAAGCTCTGCTGCTAAGCCCTGAGTCCTAACCTTCCCACTGCTTGGAATTGACATTTCGACTGCCTTGAGCCACAGACCCCAGATAGAGTCCAGTATCGCGTGGGTGGTCAAGAAGGAAGAGCACGGAAGCAGCTGGAGCCGTACCGTGCGCAACATTAACACTGGCTGTCAGCGAAACCCGAAAGTGGATGCACATGGCATGGGGCTGATTAGTTACCGAACCGAGTGTACTTTCCTCCTACGTCCAGGATGCAGGCAAGGCCTTGAGGATACTTTGCTTGATGGCCCGCTCTTTGTGGCTGCAGAAGCATGAGACTATGTCAATCTGGTTTTAGAAAGCTTGATGCAAGATGTTTCCTGCCCAATCCACCGCCTCTCACTTTTCTCGCTCCTGCTTCTTGCTGGCTGTTAACGTAGCAGGAGAAATATGTATCCCGCATTTCGCAAACCTGCCACGAGCAAAGCCCCCGTCACATGCTATAGCCCTTTTCATTCTAATCTGCTGCAACCAAGCAGGACCTACTCACTAGCAAGCATGGGATGCCAATGGGCGAGGGCAAAGAGAAAGGAAAGCCAATGGAAGTCACAACCCTCATGCATAGCTTGTGTTCCGCGCAGCGCATGGCTTTTTTTAGTTCAGCCTGCAGGGCCTGCGTGTACATCGTTGTCGGTCCAATAGATCCAGATTCCCCGGGTTTGTGCCTGGAGCGCTCTGGCCCCCGTTTTCGGCGAGCTGGCTGACCGTTCCATGTTTTGCTATGATCTGCTTAGAGCGCGCTCGAACTCTTCCGGGGATGATGTCGGCCTTTCCGCCCCGCCCAGCATTACCGGAGGCGGCAGCAGTCGTGATGACAAAAGTTAAGCGCCGGTATCCATGAAGGGCTCCGTGCGTAAGTTTTGCTTGCAAACTTGGCAAAGCTGACAGCCAGAGTGCACGGTTTCCCAGCAGTGCCCCGCCTCATCGTTAGCAGCAAGGC
>CAJNIZ010004744.1:2766-14455 GCA_905231905.1 Symbiodinium pilosum | reverse complement strand
TTTCCCAAAATAGAGGGACCCCAGTATAGAACCCAAAATACTATAACCCTGATTATAGGGACCCCCAAAAGGGCACCGAGTTGAGCACTGGGGTCCTGGCTCCCTTTGAAGGTTCATGGGACTTGGTAATTACTTCTAGGTGGGTTTATATTTGTAATTTGGGTGGGCCCTACAAGGCCATCTAGGAGGATTACAATAAGTAGGCCTTAAAGCCTAAAACCCTGTTCACAATTTGGGTAACCCCAACATGGACATTCAGGGGCATCATGATGAGCAGGGCTTAAAAGCCCGGTTATGATGGAGGAGGGTGGCAGGGCTTGGTCTTCGGCCCTCCTCCTTATGCGCACAAGATCCTCAGGATCCCGATGGCAAGCCTCTAGAGGAACCCTAGACCCCTAAACCATAAATCCTAAACCTTAAGTCCTTAACCCCTAAACCCTAAACCGTAAATCCTTAAACCCTAAAACCTAGAAGCTTTAGGGTTTAAGGTTTAGGGTTTAAGCCTAAACCCACATGAAACTGTTGAGGCTTGCTCTGCCCTAAAATGGGTGTAGTGTAGGGCGTGGGTTACCTGAAACGGCCCCGGTTTGGGGCTTTGGGTTTAGGGTTGTGGGTTTTGGCGTTAGGGTGTTGGGTTTTGGGGTTAGGGTTTAGGGTTTATGGAAAGGAATGTCTTTCAATGGGCCTCATAGTCTTCGATGTCCGTTGGGGAAGAAGTCATTGTAGAGCTCTCGCAAAGTTACCAGACTTGTTCCAGTAAAACCCGTGTAGAGCTATGGTACAAGAATCTGCAGGCCTCTACATCAGTCTTCCTCGTTCCAAACCATGCCGAAGAGTTCGGGCACCCATTTCCGGGTATAGCAGCACTAAACCCTAAACCTTTCAACCCCAAATCTCTGAACCCCCTAAACCCTAAACCCTAAACCTCTGAACCCTAACCCGAAGCCCTAATAGTCGTAAAACATTGTTCGCCGGGAAAACCTTTGCAGGTTCATTGCCAGGTCTCGGCTTCTAAGGCTGTAGGGCTGAGAGCTCTGGGGTTTGGGGTTTAGGGTTTAGGGTTGAGGGTTTAGGGTTTAGGGTTTGGGGTTTAGGGTTTAGGGTTTGGCTTTGGGCTTAAGTTTTGGGTCTAAGGAAACTTGCCTGAGTCGGCCTGGTGACAGGCTGATCAAAACGGCTACCGGCATACATCTGTTCTAGTCGCAATCCATGAGACAGGTTTAGGGTTTAGGGGTTGAGGGTTCAGGCTTTAGGGTTTAGGGTTTAGGGTTGAGGGCTTAGGGTTTAGGGTTACAGAACTCCAGGGAACCAACCTGACATCCCAAAGCCATTGAACACCAAACCCTCAACCCCACACCGTTTGAGGCTTAGCTCCAAGCCCGAAAACGCTTAGACCCTGTAGCCGTTGGTCCAAACATCGAAAGTTGGGACCCCGAAGCATAGACCCCACAACCCTTCACCCCTTTAACACCCCACCTCAAACTAGAGCCACTTCAACACCTTCAATCCTAAATCATATGCTGAAAGCCCGAATCAGGACCGCCCCTCGAAGTAGCATGGAGGGTTCCATGGTACATCTCAAATCCTAAGCCCAGAACCCTAAACCCTGAATCCCCTTAACCCCCAAGACCCTAAGTCCTAAACCTTAAATCCTTAACCCCTCAACCCCAAATCCTAAACCTCATATCTCTAATCCCTAAACCCTAAGTCCTAAACCTCAAACCCTTAACCCCTAAACCCTTGTCCTAAACCGTAAATCCTTAAAGAATTAACCCGACATCCTGAACGTTAAAGCCTTAGTGCCCAAATGCAGCCAGGCGGCCAGCATGCCTAGGCGCCCAACCCTTGTTGGAGCATCGGGGCCGCCCAACCCTGCCTGGGATTCCCATTTATCCCCTGACTTGAATCTTAGGTTTTAGGGGCCAAGGATGCAGGATTTAGAGGGCCCAGGATTTGAATGTTAGGGTGTAGGGTTTGGGGACACCCCCTGCTCCTTCAAGAGAGGCTCCTCTTGACAAGTAGCATTAGTATGCTTCTAGGTCCTGTACACGGCAGATGTGGGACTTAAATGTTTTGCCATGCAATTTAAAATATTCGAGCATACTACAATTGGAATATTGAAAACAAAGGGAAGAAGGAAGGAAGGAAGCAAGGAAGCAAGGAGTTTTCCACATTTGGCGGAGGTAGTTAGTAGAAGCCCAGTAAAAGTGGGGGGGTTTATGGGGGGGCCAGTCTCCCATAGGCCTTCCATAGCACCACTTTAAGGCATGGGCTGCCTTTGGAATCCTCATGGGAATGCTGTGGAAAGAGGAGCTACCTACCTGTGATGGCCCAGGATAGGAAAATGTGTTTCTGTCTTATACACTAGTTTTACTAGGAACCTACGGTGGATGGAGGCAATCTTGCAGCACTTATCAACCCAAAACCCTAAACCTTAGGTATGTAGCCGGCAGGTTCGTGCAAGACCACACAAAAGGGAAGAAACAACAGCATTAACAACGATAAGACTAGCCGTACTAATAATAATAGTCATAGTCATTGATGATATAGAAAGTCTTAATAATAATGATAACAGTACACACAAGATGCATCACGATAATGACAACAATAATAAAAACAAGCACTAACCCTTCAAGAGCCCAGCCACATAAGCGATGATAAGGCCGGACAAAACCACAGCCTCAGGCTTGGGATATCAGCGGCTGGGTCTCCGGGTAGGGCGCTTTGGGTTTAGGGTCCAGGGTTAAGGGTTTTGGGGTGGCTCGGGTTTAGGGTGTTTTGGGGTCTAGGTTTAAGGGTTGGTTTAGGGGTTAGAATTTGTTGGGTTTGGGTTTGAGGGCTGCAGGGCTCACAGGTTGGGTGTTGGGTTGAGGGCTACAAAACCCTAAACCCTAAATCCTCGACCGCGTGGGGGAGGGGGGGGTTGGGTGTAGGGCTCGGTAACTCAAATGCCAGAAGAACAAAGTTAAACTTAGGGTTTAGGGTTTAGGGTTTAGGGCTTGTGTCTTTCTCGGACTTGCTTAGGGCCTGGGGATTAAGAGTTTTGGGTGTCAAGTTCAAGCTGGCCTTAACCCCCAAGGCCTTGCACCCCTAAAGCCCCTCAAAGCCTCAACCTAAAACCCTAGAAGCCCGAGATCCGCTTAAGCCCCAAAACACAAAACTCTAAACCTCACACCCTAAACCATACATTCCATACCCGAAAATACAACTCGTAAAGAGTCCTTGTTATAGAGGTTGGGCTTACCAAAAAACTTTTAATGCTAAAGCCAAGCCCGAGAGACCAGCAGAGTCCCGGCAGAAGCCTGCCAGTTCCACAGATGAGCCTTCTCCTCCCTCCAAGCAAACCTTACTTGGGGGGTCAGGGGGACTTAGTAAGTGGGTTACTAACGGGGATAGCTGGGGTTACTATACGGGTTATAGGGGTTATTAACCTACTTACTAAGTCCCCCTGACCCTCCAAGTAGGGGCTCAAGGTTGAGGGTTCAAGTTTTAGGCGTCCTGTCTATGGCTCCTTACAGCAGGGACCTTAAACCCTAAACCCTAAACCCGAAACCTTATATGAAACCTTATATGGGGGTTTCCCCAAAATTAGGGGTACCTTTTTGGGGGTCCCTATAGTAAGGATTATAGTATTTTGGGGTCTGTATTGGGATCCCCTTATTTTGGGAAACTACCATATATACGCGTGTCATAGAGGGACTATACTTTGATTTTTTGAGCACTCAGTAGGAATAGATGCTCAGGACTTCTGTTCGCCTTCCTGAACCCTTAAACCAACCCTCCACCTTGCGTTTGGAGTGCGGGGAGGGGGATTTAGGGCTTAGGGTTCTTTAGGGATCAGAGCTCAAGGGCCAGGATTACCTGGAAACCCTGAGAGAACTGCCTTGATGTTGCAGAACTCAAGATAGGGTTTAGGGTTTAGGGTTTAGGGGTTTAGGGGTTTAGGGTTTAGGGTTCAGGGTTTAGGGCAGATGCAGGGGTGTAGCAAACAATGCGGTTTCCACATGATTGGAAATTGGCAAGAGGCTTTTAACACCAAACCCAAATGCCCTAAACCCTCAACTTCCCTAAACCCTACACCCTAAGCCCCAACCGAAGCCCTAAACCCTAAGCTAAAAACATCAACTCAAAAAGTAAATGAATCGGGACCAGGAGACCGCCAGCAGACGCTAAGACAAACCAGCCCCACCACGAAGCCGTAAGCATTGCACGGCACCACCGGAGCAACCTTGGTATAGTTCTGAGGTTAGAAGTATGGGCTCCTATTATGGGCCCTTAGGTTTTTAAGGGGGATTCTAGGGACCTTTAAGGGTACATAAAGGGTATATAATAGGTATATAAGGATCCCAGGGCTAAGGGCCCATACTAGGGGCCCATAGTTTCAACCTTAGATATAGCTAAGGGTCTGGGTTTTTAGGGTTTAGGGTTCGGGGCTTAGGGTTTAGCGTGTACTAACTCGTGCTCAAGGTGCAGTAGGGACTGAATATAGGTGATGTTGTTTTTTTGGGATTCAGGGTGTAGGGTCTGGGGTTTTAGGGTTTAACGCCTGAGTGAGACAGGCGCTATAGTGGGGGGCTTATTCGTAGATCATTGCAAGGGCAGGGCATGCTTTTTAGAACTCTCAACTTAAGGGAGACCCCATCATGTAGTGCGGGTCATGTCTTCTAACCATAAACCCTAAACCCTAAAACCCTTAATCCCTTAAACCCTAGACCCTACACCCTAGACCCTAGTATCTAAACCCTGCCACGCGCAAAGATAATCCGCATCCATCCTTGCAAAAAGGGATCCTGGAATCTGCAACTTGCGCAGACTGCAATCCTAGGGACTCCCAGGACCCCCACTACCTGGTACCCCACTACCCATGTAGACCCAAATACAGACGGAATCTGGCTTCAATAGTAGTGGGGTACCAGACCTAAACCCTAAACCCTAAACCCTATGGGGGTCCAGGGAGCTCCTAGGATGTAAGTCTGAAACCTGGAGCGTTAATCCTAAAACCTTAGGTTTAGGGTTTAGGGTTTAGGGTCTTAGACCAGCAAATAAAAGGTTTAGCTTTTGGGTTTCGGGTTGAAGGGTTAATCAGGGTTTAGGGTTTAAGTGTTGATTAGGGTTTAGGATTTAGGGTTTAAGGGTTAATCAGGGTTTATGGTTTAAGGGTTAATTAGGGTTTAGGATTTAGGATTTAGGATTTAAGGGTTGATTAGGGTTCAGGGTTTGAGGCTTGGGAGTCTCAAGAATGAGTGCAACTTGCAAAGCCCGGGATACAAAAAGATGACAAGGGCGCCCCGTTGTTAGGTTTAGTGTTTATAGTCCCCCTTAAGTAGATAGAATATGGGGTATATGGGGATCTTATTCTAATATACCCAAAGCCATATTCTATCTACTTGAGGGGGACTATAGGTGCTAAACCCTATTAAGAATTGCCTGAAGATCAGCGCAGCAGCTGGCATAAATATGCCGTAGCCCAGCTGTGTAGCACAATTCAGCAGAAAGCAGTGCAGGTTCACCTGAGTAGTGCGGTTTCACCGGCTGAACCAAGTGGATCCTATTCTTCATGAACAATACCAGAGTCGAAAAGGATGAGCAAATCTTATTCTATTTTGGGCCAGATCCTCACGTTTTAGGGAGCAGGGTTTACGGCCCTAAATGCTAAATCCTAAACCCTAAGCCGTGTTGCAGGCTTGAAATTGAGGAGCTTGCTTCGAGGCTTGGGCTGGTTAGACATCCCTGCTACACATAGGGGTATAATATAAGGTTATCTAGGGATAATGGAAAAGAAATGGAAACTACTATGATGGGGTTATATAGGGTATAGGGTCTAGGGTTTCCCAAAATTCGGGGCACCATTTTGGTGGTCCCCAGAATTAGGATTATAGAAATTTGAGGTCTGTATTGGGGTCCCCCTATTTAAGGGAACTACCACATGTCCGCAACATATGGCTCTGAAGGTCCACCCACTTACAGTAAAACATGGGGTTCTGGGCTTCAGGGTGTACGATGCTTGTCTTGCCGCTTCGAACTGCTGGTTTTATACGTGAGGGATCAACAACGGGGTGTTGTTCTTGGAATTCTGGATATGTCCATACCAGGAAGATGTAGCTCTTACCAGTTTATACCAGCAGCGTATAACACCAGGTCTACCATTCACAGTGCTCCCCTTTGCGGTCATACGGGGAATGGAAAAGCGAATGGGAACTGCTATGTTAAGAAAGGAAAAGCAAATGGGAGCTTCTATGGGGCTCATGGTTTAGGGTTTAGGGATAGTCAGTAGGCTTATTATCTCAAAGAGCCTCTTCGAGGGTCCATACCCATGCGGTGCTGACACTCTGTGTGATCTCTGTGGACGCCGTGTGAATATTTTCCTGGGTCGCACCCTAGTCTTCTGCTTCCGTATTGGGATAGAATTTTGTATTTCCATACTCCTTTGTGGGCTTCAGCAAAACGAAAACTAAATGGCAAGTGCAACGATGAAAGAGTCGTCGTCGCCGGGAAGCCCCAGCAATTTCGGAAGACCTACCCTTTCACGTCGCGCTTTTGATGGTAAGCCTGAACCCAAGCCCCTTGGCGGATCTAGAAACTAGAACCCCTTTCAGGGTTCCTAGAAATCCCCCAATAGTAGTATAGGGTACCATATTGGGGGGTCCTACTTTCTAGATCCTCCCAGGGGTCTGGGAACCTGCGCTGTCGGTCTGCCCTTGAGGCAGCCAGTCGGCCTAAGACGAAGTAAGTCGCACAGTACCCGAAATGTCCCGAGAAACAATTCACACCCCTTGGAAGAAGCCTGTCACGTCCTCGTGTATAGATCATCCGTGAAGCGCAAGGTTAGGTATGATTTCAAATCTCATTGCTGTCCCCAGTGGTCCCCAGGAGGGGCACCTCCATGTAGATGCTCACCTAGCGTCTTGAAAATTGGCTCACATATGCAAAAACCTAAAACCTAAACTGCGCGGATGGAGAACAAACTTGCTCCACCTGGGACGCCTGCAATATTGAGATTTCCGGGATTCATTGTGTGTATCCTGGCAAACCCCTCAACCCTAAACCCCTACCTAGTTGTCCGTGGTATATCACCGGGACCAAAGAAAGGAGATAGGGGGTTATAAACTTTGGGGCACAGAAGGCCTAAACCTGAACCCCTAAACCTTAAACCTTAATCCCGAAACCCTAAACCCCTAAACCCCTAAACCCTAAATCCTAAATCCTAAATCCTAAACCTGGGGGACCTATCTATCACCTGAGGTGTCAACGATCATGGAAGATCAATGGGCTCTACATGAACTACCTTCAGTTTGAAGAGAAAACACGGTGTAGGGTTTAGGGTGGGGGGTTTCCCAGCAAATGGGGGTGCCACTTTGGGTTGAGGGTCCCTATAAGCAGGATTTAGGGTTTAGGGCTTAGGGAGTGGTATCTCGGGGTCCCTCCCATTTTCTGGTTGCTACCACATAGGCTTCCATGTTCGTTTGGGAGGGGATTGTAACATACCTGAATCCTACACCAACCTGACACCCAAACCCTAAACCCTAGACTCCAAACCCTGCGTCCCTAAACCCTGAACCCGAAGTCCCTGAACCGTGCAAACCAAGTCACAGGGTTGACGTACTGCACATTTGATGGTGTCTCGAGGACGTCAAAGGCCTGCTTGAAGGAGCTTAGGGTTTAGGACTAAAGGCCTTCTCATCATGCCAACATTCATTCCCCTACATCCGAAATTCTCAGTTCCAGAAAAAGGTCCCCATTATACCATAAAATGCCGGAAGCCTTACATGAGCACTCCCCAAAAAATGCCCCTAATCCGTTGAATCTAAACTATATTGCCCCAAACATGCTCTTCTTCTTTTCGTAGGAGTGAGCAATCAAGGAATCCGTAGCTTTGAAAAAACCGAAACCCGTTTGAGATGGAAAAATGGGCCAGTAATCTTGAGAACCTCCCAGAGCACAATGTGAAGTTTACAATTTTAGGCGTTGGCTTTAGGGCTCTTGGGTTCAAGATTTACATTGTTCAGCACATCAATCTTAAGCCTTAGGGTGCAGAGCTTAGTTAAACTCACACAAACAACAAACAAGGACGGCTTTTAGAGGGCAGTGGTCTCTGGCAGGGCTTCCATGTTGGCTAAGGGGAGTGTAGTGCTCACCACCCTAAACCCTAAACCCTAAACCCTGAAACACGTGGCACGCACCTGCTTCACCGGGGAAGTTAGGAAGAAGACGGCGCACAGGACAGCAACTGTATCCACGATGAGAAGCCCCGACATGGCGCGGACCAGAATATTGGGGAAAAGCCTAAGCCGTAATGAGGGCTCTCAAAATGGCGCCCTCAAGGATCCCGGGATTTTAAGTGGAATGCTTTGATCTTGACTTCGGCAGCGTGCAGGACGATAACTAGGATCATAACAGCACTACGAAAACTAAGCCGAATGATCATAATCTCTCTGCTACTACTGAAAAGAATTTAAAAAAATGCTCACCAGCAGAATACAATCTCAAAAAACACGCCAGAATGATACGGTACATCATACAACATGATTAAAGTTGTAGAATTACAAAACCTAATAAAAATGGCAAAACGGAAAAAGGCGGATTAGGTGGACAGAGACTTGAGCCAGAGCAGAGTTGAAAGAGTTTTACCACACAGCTTTTCTGGGTTGCTGTTAAGGAACTTAAATTAAGTTACCATAATGGGTATATATATTGTAAATAATAGGGTTTCCCCAATATAGTAACTTAAAGTTCCTTAACAGCAACCCAGTTTTGAGTGCAGGACTCATCATGGGTTCCCTTACACTCCCGGAAACTAACATGGAAACCCAAAAAGGGCCCTATAAAGGCTACAGTCCTTCTTAAAAAGGGACTATATGGGTTTCCATGTTAGTTTGGGGGAGTGTATACCTTGGTTCAACTATAGGAGACTGGTGTGTTAAGTTAAGGTCATGCAGGATTTTCAATATCCAGCGAAGCTATGATTCGGAGCCATAAAAAGCCCCAAACCTAGGTGGAGGGTGGCCCACTTATCTTGGAAGCCCGACCGCGGTGTCAATGTGGGAGATTTGGGAGGTTCTCAGCCAGGCTTAACCCAAACCCTTGGGAGGATCTAGAAAGTAGAACCCGCAACATGGTACCGCGTACTACTATCGGTGGATTTCTAGGAACTCTGTGCCATCTTGGAAGACTTTTAGGAACCCTGAAGGGTTTTGGTTTCTAGTTGCGCCCAGGGGTCTGGAAAGTTTCACGACTTATGTTGGGAGTTGTGGGTGGCTTGGGCTCAGCCCATTACGAGGATTGCTTTCGGAAAATCTTGCGTGTGACCTTCCGGGCAATATTCATGATAATTCCTACCCATTCCAGACCCTGGTCGGATCTACAAACTAGAGCCCCCTTGTGGGCTCCTAGAATTCCCCCCGTAGTAGTGTAGGGTAACATACTGGGGGTTCTACTTTCGGGGTCTGGGATTATGTTACGATCCATTGACTGCGCCAAGCATGGAGTCTGATTTTGACAACAACTCCAATCATCTGCATAACTGTAACTGGCTTGCTGCTAAGGAACTTAAATTGGTTACCCATAATATGGGTATGTATTTAATAACAGGGTTTCCTTACAGCAGTAACTTAGCTAAAGTTCCTAAACCCTTAACCCTACACCCAGATAACATCTGTACGATCCTTAGGTCTAGGGCTTCAGGTTTACAATCCACGCGGAAACAAAAGTGTTCTAATGGGAACCCCAACCGTGGAACCCCAAGAGTATAGAATAGAATATCAGGACCCTGGTAGGCATATTCCTATTTTATTCCTAGTATATTCTTGGGGTTCCCTGTTTGGGATTCCCGGTAAAGTTCCTTTTCCAAAACATGCCAGGCTGACAATTGTCAAGGTCAGCACGCCGGCGGTGGCGACCGTTCCGACACATCACAAGGTAAGGCAGTATGGTTTGCGGTTCAAGTTTTGGGTTACCCTAAACCCTAAACCCTAAATAGTAGGTTCTAGGGTTGCGATGTGCCGGACTTTTTGTCTCTTCTCTGCAGGTAAGTACCACGACCTTCTGAAGCTGCAGGTATATGAGTTACAGTCAATCTAAACCCTTAAACCCTAAACCTGCCCTATAAGGCCACGCCCTGAAGCCTTTGGACTTACAGGTTTAGGGTTGAGGTTTTAAGGAGTAGAGTTTAGGGATTAGGGTTTAGGGATTAGGGTTTTGGGTTCGGGGTCAACACGTTGAGGTTTGAAATCGCACAATCATAAACCTAATTTTGCAACAAGCCCAAGCCAGAAAGCCCTAAGTCTAAGTCGAGACCATAAAGCCCGCTGGGGCTCTGACCCCTAAACCCAAAGCCCCTAAACCCTAAACCCCTCAACCCTAAACCCCTAAACCCTAAACCCCTAAACCCTAAGCCCCTAAACCCTTAACCCCTAGAAACCTCACAACTGACAAAAATCAACCTAAGGGCCTTGTTACCCATAAAGACTGAAAACCTGCAAATGACAGTAGCCAAGCCTTGAACCTTCAACCCTTCTAGGGTTAAGGAGTTAGGGTTTAGGGTTGAGGAATTAGGGTTTAGGAGCTAGGGTTTACGATTCGGGTTTAGGGTTGAGGAATTAAGGTTTAGGAATTAGGGTTTAGGGTTTAGGGTTGAGGGATTACGGTTTAGGAGTTAGGGTTTAGGATTTAGGGTTGAGGGTTGGGGCCGCAAAAGGCCAAGCCCTGACATGAGATAGGCTCTCACTCCATCTGCATACCCAGCTTCCCACGCGGTTTAAGGGTTTAGGGCTATTCATGGTAAACCAGAATGAAGAAATTCACGCACATACTTGCGAGGCTGGCATATGGTTGGCCCCTTCGTGCATGAGACTCGTAGTATTGAGGATCTGGGCCGGCATACGCCGAAGCACTAGTCTTGCAACAATAGTCATTAGCGACTGTAGGATATTACTTCGTTATAGATTGGGTTTTTCCAAACCTAGCTTGGAGCTTGGCGTTTAGCAAACACGAAGCGGCCCCTACTGTTGAACCGTCCAAGTTTTCATTGCGGTGACTATAACCTCTTCCATTAGGTTCTCCACTATTGTTAGCATTCCTTCAAAAACCCCTGGTAGCAATCCCTCTCTGTATGTATGTATACTGCATGTAAGTGTATGCCTATAACCCTTGTAAAGGGACGCAAATATTCAGGCCCCTGACCTACCTTCCCTAAACCCTGAACCCTGAACCCCAAACCTACCCTAAACCCTAAACCCAAAATCCTAAACCCTAAACCCTGAACCCTAAACCCCCAACCTAAATTTTAGAAACGGTCCCACCCACTTCGACTGAGCTCCTGCTGTCGCAAGGCTTCCTCGAACTTCAAGCCGTCCGATTTTAGGAGGTTGCAGACCTGTGTAGGTATTGGGGTGATATGAGCCATAGTCTAAACTCCTTAAAGGGGGTTGTGGGGGATTCAGGGGTCAGCCTAGAAGGTCTAGGGATTGTGGTCTAGGATTCCGGGATTAGGCCTCAGGATTTAGGGATTTCAGGGTTTAGGGATTAGGGGTTGTAGGGTTTTGGGATTAGGGCGTCTCGGCGCGCGGTGGCCGGAGGTAGTATGTGGGGGGCGGCATGCCATGCGACGGCGCACCCTTCGTGCCCAACAAGCCATTGGTTTATTCTTCCCAGACCCTGCTTACGCAGGCATCCGCCCGACTTTATTCCTTTT
>CAJNIZ010004743.1:0-20834 GCA_905231905.1 Symbiodinium pilosum | reverse complement strand
TGGGTAGAGTCAGGGTTTAGGGTTTAGGGTAGAGCTTCAGGGTTTAGGATTTAGGGTAGGGCTTTAGGGATTGGGGGTTACACGGTTTTCCGAACACGACGACAGTTCTGCATTTCGCGACCACAAAAAACAAGAAGTCACAAGCGAACCAAATGGAGAAGTCACAAGCGAACCCCGGGAGAAGTCACAAGCGAACCCTCTACCACCTGAAACCCTCACCCCAAAGCCCAATTCGTGGACCCCTGGGCTGCGAACTGAACTCCACGTCTCCGTCGTCCTCTCCGTCTGGGAGCCTGGATTAGCAAGGGGCTCGGGGCTCGGGGCTTGAGGTCTAGGTTGAGCGTGTAGGGTTTAGAACTATTCTCCTCCAAACTAATGCAGAACTTGAAAAAGGGTCCTACGAGGACTACTATCCTTTTTAAAGGATCTTTATGTGGTCCCACATTAGTTGGGAGGTCACATGCTCCTCCGTGCACTCTCTTGCAGCTACCAGACGTCAGTGAACTCTTGCTATCAAGACGTCCCTTTGGAGTCTTACAAAGGTTCAGTGGCGCCGAACCCTCTACCAAACCCTACATTTAATCCAGCGCTAGCACAGTTAACCCGACACCCTGCGCCCTAAACCCAAAGCACCTGAAACCCTTCAAATCCAGAACACCACATGCTACACCCTCAATCCTGAGGCTAAGAAACGCTTAACACTCCACCGTCAACTTTCAACCCCAAACCCGTACACCCTATGCTATGTACTAATCGTGGTCCAGCAGCTCTGTCAAGTTGTCATCCACGGCCACGCCGCTTTCCAAGAAGCCTAAGCGCGCGCTGCAACTGCATCAATCAAGAGGAGAAGTTATGTAATTAGCGCTTACACGGCTTGGGGTTTAAGACTCAGGGAGCAGGATGTAGCCTGGTCCAGACAGATATCCCAGTTTATAAGGGTACAATAGCTGCATTAACCCCTGCATCGAGACGAAAGGAGTAAGAACTGCAACAAGGGGTCCTACAAATGCTGAACCACTTTCAGCAAGCATCCCGTCGAAAAGCTTAGAAGATAAATCTCAAAAAATCCGCCGGAATGATTGGAATCCTGAAGCCTACAAGTGCTGTTGGGAACTACAGTTATAAGCCTATAACAGTCTGCAAGTTAAGGCAGCTATGACAAGGTAGCGACAGGAACACTCTCGCCATTCCAACCATTTGCAGCTAGGGGCTGAAGCTTGCACCGCTGCTTGTCACTACTTCAAGCTTGCGCAAGTACCTTGGCAGCTCGAGGCTTGACGAGCTCTACAGGCATTGCAAAAACATTATATGGGATTGTGGACAGCCCAGAGAGCTGCAAGTTTGGAAGGCTTAGATTTCAGAGGGTGTAGAGGCCGTGGAAGTTTAGTCTGAGTCTAGACTTGAGCGGCTTAGGGTTCTGTAAAAATGGCCGACACGAGGGCGATTACTACTCCTACTGTGAAAATTTGCACGCAGTGTCCTTAGAGGTCGAAGATGAGGTGGAAGGTCAAATAAACAGGATTTAGGTGGACTAGGTATTTAGGGTTGAAGGTTTGGGGATACACGGCTAAACCTTCGATGTAGGTTCTACACAGGTTGAAAGGATGTTGGGCTTTGCCCTCCCTTTCTTCGGCACCCAAGAGCACATGTATCAAGCACGACAATATCTATACAGCACACTTTGAGAGAGCCCTAACCCCGATTTTCGGAGTCGCGATCATTCGAAAAGCATCCTACTGCTTTGACGGGAAAAGAAGTAGGCTCTGCTTCGAGTGACACTCGCTAGGGCTGCAAGTCCTCAGGGCAGTTAGATCTATGCTCTATGGTTGAGGTTCAAGCTTGCTAGCAAAGTAGGATTGTCCCCTTGGGGTACTGTGGCACAGCTCCCAAAACAACACACATTCCCCATAGCAAATACCCTGCTTCATGACGCAGAGTCACTCCAGCTTCATGCATCGCACATGCGCTCTCACGGAAACACCCGTGGCACTCCAACCAACAACTTCGCGAGTCCTCAGCTGAAGCTAGTGAAAACTGCCCTTCCGAGACAGCCATGGAGTCCTGAAGAGTACAGAGTTTATGAAGCCATTTGAACTGGATCTCCATGGGGTTGAATTTTGCTTGGCGGGGCAGCGACATGTTTGGAGCTTCTGCTTGCGAATACACTTCTGAGGCTGCAAAATGCAGATTTTGACCCTTGGCCCCTACATTACACCCTAAACATGCCAGCGTAATCTTTTCAGTGGCGCTGAACTAGGATATGCGAAGCTTTCGACTCGACCGCCATCATGTGTAGACTCCGTTTCTTCATACGAGACCGTCCATCCCCTGAACAACCTGACAAGCCTAAACTCTACACCTCTAAACCAACAGCCCACTAAACTCTTAAAACAGCAAACCGAAACCAAAAAGTCGCCCCAAGGGTCCCGTAGGCTTGGCATGTCTTCGGGTTTTTTGCTGGCGACATTCTCGCGCCCGCACAAATGCCGGTGTCGGCCTCAGCAAGCTGATGAAATCGTCTATGTCTTCGTGGAACTAAGACCCAAAGCTGAGGTATAACGATTGGGAATCGGGAGGTATGCTTCTACGGCTTACATGATTGAGCCAAAGTACACTACTCGAATGTATAGAACCCTCATGCAGCTTGACTTCTTTCATGCGCTTTCAGCTCACTGCTCTAGACCTGCACCCAGATCTGGAAATCTGAATCTACAAGCCCTGACCTTCGAAGCTTCTCACTGACAAAAAAATGTGCGGGATTCCAAGACTCGGCTCAGGGTGAAGGGCGTACTGGGAACTGTGGTTTAGGGCTCACGGATCAAGATTCTGGGTCCTGGGCGCAGGAGTTCAGAACGATCAGTAAAAAAGCCTCGAGCATGTCTATGACTGCCAACCGTTTAGGGCCTACATTTCCCAGAAGGTTGGGATCAAAATGAAGCTTTTCTTAAAGTAAAAAAAAAAAAAAGCGCACATGCGGGCCACCATGCAGACCCTGCACAAACCCTCATCGTTCAAGAACGATGAAAGATCTCAGTCGGGTGGGTCCCCCTGTTGATGAAGCTCCATTGCAAGATTTGTGGGGTATCCAACTCCAACACAAGGTTTGTGGTACGGAAGCCGAAACCATAAACCCCAGACCAGCGGAAGGGGCCCTTTGCGATGTGGAGGAGTCTGAAATGGGTTAGGGATTAGGGGTTCCGGGTCAAAGGGACCCCTAGCAGTAGCATGAGTCCTTAAGCCATGAAAGCCAACAGCACGGCGCTGACTTCTTTGCCAAGCTTCGTAGCACGAGCAGTGTGTCATCTGAGCGGCTTTTTGGAGATGCGACTGGGTCTAAATTGTCTAGGATTCTACACCGCACTGTGGGGCGTGTACACTTTTCTTCGATGTGGGGCATGGCTGCATAGTCAAGAACATTGCACATACCGTGGTTGATAGGGCATAGAAGCATGCTGAGCTGCTGCGGCTATGGCCACTATTTGATACGGCCAAAAACGCTACTGATGCTATGGCTCTGACTACTATTTCTCATATTACTTGTCGGGAGGGCACTCACATCCTTCGATCTTCTCAGTGCAAGCGCTCTGTGACGGCTAAACAGGGAACCCCCTGACACTTTATCACCAGTGTTATTGACCAGCCAAACTCCTGTCCACGACAAGAAGTTTGCAATGCTGAACCCAAAAACAAAGTCGCGATAGCAGTAGCGAATGATCGTTCAATTCAAAAGTCTGATTCACTAGGGTATCCAGCTTTGCTTTGGCACGTTGGATACTGAAGCCACTTGAAAGCAAGAAACTTGTTCAACAAGAAACCAAGGTTTGGAGGGCATCACTGAAAATAGTCTGCGCTCAAGGGTCATGATCCCTGCTAGTCGCTCTAGGAATCTTCCCTATATCCTGGAATCCGAGCAAGTCACAAACAAAGAACTGTAAGCCATAAACCCAAACACATGAAATTGAACCTAAACCCTATGCCCTTGACCCCAAAATCCTCAACCCCGAATCCTCAGCTCCAAGCAACCCCGCAACCAGCAAGCCTTCGTCCCACTTGGGCAAGTGTAGGATGCAATGCTTGAGGAAGCTCCGCTGCGGAGGTCCTTGCAGGAAATGGGATTGAAAGGATCATACAAACAGAATCTCAAATGCTTGCCTTCCGCCAGACATGAATCCAGTTGCTGAGCCACAGCCGCGACGAAACAAGCAACTCATGAGGAAGTGCTGCTTGTTTGGGAGGGCTAATTACAAACCTGAAGAAACCCCTAATCCCGGATCCCTAAACCACAACACCAATTCCTAAACCCTAATCACTGAATCCTAACCCCGTTCAAGGCAGAGACTCGGGAGATGAGGAACTGCTGGAATCACTTCAAACGGGAATGCCTTTATTGGGATCTTTAGGGGGCGTGTACTTGGGAAACGTTATGGGGCCCTAATGGGCTATGTTAGAACCTTCGAAGATAAAGGAACTATATAACTATGATGGAGCATATGACCCCGCATACGCGGAGAACCACCTGAAACATGATTGTAAATCAGAGCTGTTGTTATACGGGGATATTACCTCGACAACGAGAATCAAATGGAAAAGGAAATGGAAAATGATATGGAAGCTCGTATGTATGGGTTAGAGAATTGCATCAGGCACGTAATGTCAGGGCCTACATGTTTTTGCCATGGTTTCGGTAGTTAGCTATAGAGAGGTTCTGTACAGCCCACCTTGTAGTTGTAGGCCACCTGCATGGGTGTTGAAGCACTTCGTGCGATTCCAATAAACTGCACCTTTAAATACCCTATCCTAGACCTTCATCCCCTAATCCTACACAACTCTGCAGGTAAGAAGCCTGTGGGCCCAACGGAAAGTCAGTCGCCTCAAAATCGAAGACCAACTCCCCTCGGGGCGTCGACGTAGCCTTACCTTGCCTCAGGTTTTGAGACCACATCCATAGCAGGACTCTACCACATCCCAGATGGGGGTTAGGGACTATACAGAGAGTATATAGGGGCTACATAGGGATAGGGATAATGGAAGAGAAACTGGAAACGACTGTTTAGGTTAGGGTTTCCCAAAATTATCGGCACCCTTTCGGCGGTGCCTATAGAAAGGATGACAATATGTTGGGGGTCTATAGTAGGGAAACTACCACATGGCAGATGGACAATGCAGCGGGCAGCATAGTCTTGAGCTGGCTTCTGGAAATTCTGAGGGTTGGGGCGCGGAAGCTTGCTGAAGGGCAAGGCTTCAGACACAAGGCCTCTTCAAAGGGATGCATCTCCCCACATGGGGGGACCAGTAGGTTAATCACGGGGATAACTGGGGTACACATATCGCGTATGCGGGTCCGAAGTATACCTATATAGTCTCCGACGACTAGCACAATCTCGATAGCTACTGTTACTGCATACGTCTACCAATGGGGATGAGGGAAACTGCGGGGAGTCCCTAGTAGGGATCAGATAGGAAGTATTTCTTTATACATACATTGTCACTCTGTCTGACCGAGAAAGCCAGAGCTGACCCAGAAGCCCAACCCTAAGCCCGAGAACTTAAATTTAGCCCCCACATCTTAAACCTTAGACCCCAAATTGCGCAGCCAGGCACTTCATGACCGTTGCCGATGTACCCTCCGGCTGCTGGAGAGACAGCTGAGGACCATGGTTCACCTCAGGAGGGGTGGGGTGGATGTTTTGGTGTTGAAGCCCGATCTTACCCCAATAATGGAGAATGGAATGGAAAATGAATTCAAACTCGGGGTATACAAGGGTTTATAGGAATTAGTGCTTAGTGCCTCTTGGGGTGGCTGAACCAAGGTCTTTTGCAGGTAATGGTGAAAATTCGAATGAAAAATGAAATGGAAACATGGAGCTGTAGGGATACGTAATACGAGTCGTCTGATGGTTAAGCTAAATGTGATCTTCTTGAGAATCCATTAACGCAAAGGGACGTTTTGATCTTACTCTATACTGAGTACGACTATAGCATATCCTCTTACAATACTACTCACGCGCGCAACTTGGCGTTTGCGGGTGAAGATTGGGATGTAGGCTTTAGGCTTGAGTATGTGAAAGGGTTCATAGGTGGTTTTTTTGTTAGACCTTCACGGGTGAGGGTTCAGAGTCTAGGCATTTCTGTGGTTCCTCTTCTTACATCTACGGATCTCTTCTCCCGACCCTGAGACAGGTCCAATCCCAAACCTGGCAAACCCATTCTGAACCCTGAGGGCATCTGGGCTTCAAGGGCTTCAAAGGCAGACGACAGTAGGGTGCTCAATTCAGAGGGCCGGTGTGATTGCTTCAGCAAGGGCCAACGGCTCGGAAAAACTTCCGGTATCTTTCCGACACGTAAGCTTAGCCGTAGCTTGCCGACATGACTGGAAGAAAGCTCTCTAGATACCCTTAAGCACCTCTAATAGAGTAGGTAAACCTTAAACAAAAAGGGTCAACTCAATGAGTCCAGGTCACTGCAACTTTATGGCTTGCTGGCTTTTGGTTGCTGGCCGTCAGAAGCTTCCACTCGTACTCCTCCGCGCTTGGGAGCTTTAGGTCAGGGACTTAGTGATTCCGATTCGGAGTTGCGACTGCGGGATTGTTCAGGTCCTCAGTGCTTTTGTTCCGCGGGAATGGGGCTGACCGCAGGCATCGAACAAACTATGGTTCCTGGGCTTTTGATTGAAGACCAGGGCAGCTGGCTTTCGACATATCGTTCTCAAGCATGATTGAAACTTCCGTACACGTAAATGGAAACCTTGTCCTGCAGGTTGATGGAATCCAAATGTAGCAAATCTACAGTCTAGAAGAGATCTAGGCGCTGCCTCAGGAACTGTTCGAGACCTCCAGGAAGGTATGATGCCATCTGGAACTTGGAGCCAGGTAACCCAAACAAATTCACTACGCGCAGAGCAAGCAAGAGATTCTCGTGGATCCTAGTCACCACCCCCGAGGAACTACATACAAGAGAAACAGACGTTCATCAACGGCTTATTTCTCATGAAGCCTTACATCCTTGAAAATCCTGAGCACTTGCACTCCTAACCCGAGCACCTTGAACCCTTAACCCGAAACGCTAGATAGAACCTCCCTTTAGCCTGAAAAAAAAAACAAAAAGAAGCTCACCAGCAAGCTCCTGGTTTGGGTTCAGGCCTTGCACTGTTGCACTGGCCAAGCCGCCCACGCCTCTCACCTTAAGGGCTTGAGATTTCTACAGCTTACCCTCCCTCGAAGTAGCACAGAAGTCCATGCAGACCCCTCATAAGGGCAGTCTTTCTAGGCCCACTTTCGGAAAAAACATGCAGATGCAGACTACCTTGATACTCAACAATTTCAATTGCTTAGGGCTCAGCAGATTGGGGTCGAGGTCTAAAGGCTGAGGGTCTAGGGTCGCGGATAAAGGGCAAGGGTTGGGGTTTATGATTTAAGGATTGGGGACCAATCATGAGGAAGTACGGCTGCAGGCGCTTCAGCATGTTTGATAGCAGAGCAAGTCTTTGTCTCTGTGTTCTATATGATTAGTCTGATGATTTCTTGTTGTAGGGGAGAAGGCAAGCAGAAGTGTAAGGATGGCCAAAAAATGCTCCCTGAATCCACCTTCTCCCACTTGAAGTCGTCCTTCAAGTTAAGCGCCACTCGGGAGGCAGAACCAGCTCTTGTACCGAAACTCTTCTAGGCGTTCTACTGAGTAGCAGCCACTACAAAAAAAAAACTGAACCCAATGACATGAAGCCAACAATGCATCCCAAAACATTGCCATCTTGACAACAACCCATCGTCTCTTGCCTGCATGACCACGCAAAGGCCTGCAAAGCAAAAAAAAACGCTGGAGACCTCCTTCCCATTTATGAATCCTGGGAACCAGCAAAACTCCATATACGGCAAGTAGAAGACTTATCAAAGGCGAAAGCCGAACCCTGAACTCTAAACCGCAATCCCGCACCAAACACTAGGCCCAAGCCCTCAAATATAAACCTTTACCCCCAAATTCTTAAACCCAAACCCTTTGGAACCAAAAAAAATTAGGGATCCGCGAACCCGAATGCAGACACACGGCACGTAGCTGAGACGCGTCACGCGACAGGATACGCAGAATACACGACGAAAACACTCCACTCTCCACTCCCGACTCCATCTACTCTCCATTAACACGCCACTCTCCACACGCCACACTCCACACTCCACTCAACACTCTGCGTTCTGAAAGACCTGCTCACTCTCCGTTGCTAATTCTCCCCCCTCCAGACTCCAACCCGCAGACTCCACTCTCCACTCTCCACACTCTGCTCTGAAGTCCACTCTTCACGCTCGGCACACTCCCATCTACCGCTTGCCACTCCACTCTCCCCCATTCTCCAACCCCACTCCACTCTGCATTCCACCTTCCACTCCACTTTCCCCTCCAGACACGAGGGTGCAAAAGCAACGGCAATTGCGAAGATGGCGACAACCAGGAGCCCCATCCCTGTCACCGGCATCCTGGCCGGGGGGGTTCCACACCTGCAGCCAGGACACGACACTCGCGAACGCTTTGCGCACGCTTGATGAACCGTTGCAAACACAAACGCAACAAATTTCGTCACCTCCTGGACCCTGGACCCCAACACTTAAAACGGGAACCGTCTGCGCAACATTCGGCAAGACCAACATCAGCTCAGCAGCATAACCCATCGGCTTGAAAATCTCAGTCCAGCCCAATAGCTTGACGGTCGAGGTCTCTCCCAACTTCTCCTGTGGGATTGACAAGGATATGCTTAGGGCTTGACTTGAGGCTTAGGAGTTTTTTCATATACCCAGCCGCTCAATGTAGGACGCGATTATGGTCATGTGATAGCTATAGGGTTGTCATTCTGGATTTTGGGGTCACTAAATGTCATTAAAGTCCCACAATTAGATTTTAAAACTTTCGAGATCACGGGACACGTAAGGTTGAGGGAGCAGGCTACGTCGGAATCTTTTTTGGGTTAGAGTTTCAGGGTTTGATGGTTCAGGAAAATTATGCGGATTTATGGGAGACACGGCCGTCCATGTGCACCATGCCCCCAAACGGTGTGGCATTTAGGGGTTTATGGGGTCTCCTGAAGCCTGAACCCTAAATGTAAATCTTCAGTATTCTTCCAGGCATTTCTTCAAGGCATGTCAGCCCTCTCCGCTTACTGATTGTTCAGGCCACCTCGTAGGTGAACTCGCGGTCCAGCAACAGAGAGGCGTTGCCCTGGAAATCCGCCAACCCTCCTGTGGCAAGGATTGACGGGCACTGAGGGGGCAACAGTTTACTTTCCAGCCTGGCGCCGTGGCTATTTCGTTCCAACATCCTTCAAACCTTCACCCTTCAACTGTGAGCAAATGATCGAAGCAAAGTCTATTGCTGAGGGTTTAGGACTTAGGTTTAGTGTTTGGGTTTGCTTGTACTTCCTTCATGTCTCTAGTATATGTCTTCAGGCGTGCGACAAAACTTGCACACAACCACGCGCCACTCACGGACATCACAAACCTCTTGTTCTCCGACTGGCATTGCAACTCCCACGGTTGAGACACTTGAGGGCCCATCTTCGGGAATGTCATATGGGGACCCAAAAGGTGCACTGTCAAGCTACCACGACGCAGGGTCTCCTGGGCGTGCAAATCTAAACCCTCCAGCCAGATACCTTGTTGCTAATCTCCCTAAAACACCCAGAAAAGAAATCCATGATCACCTCACAGGTCTGATACTTACAGGGTCCCAATGTGTTGGAATAGGGTTTCGGCATGTGGTATACAGATCCTAAACGATAAGGCTGGTGCTTGTTGTACTCATTTAAACTTCAATATTTAGGCCTTTAGACCACAGACTGTGCAAAGGGTTTGCCCACAACATGAATCAAGACTCACGCAGGCTAGTACTGACTAAGCAGTCAGGCGCTGTAAACTATCCCGGATAGCTTTGGAATTGCAACAGCACATACCCCTAGTGGTGCAAGATTGGCTAGCATGGTGGCAGTGGTGGCAGTAAGAGGTAGACATGATGAACACTGCAGCCGTAGCTCAAGAATCCGACTCCCCTTACGCGCCTGAGTATCAGCTCCTTACCCGAATCCTTGAACCCTCAATCTGACTGAACCTAAGCTTCAAGCCAGACCCTGAACAGACTCCTGCATTGTAGCGGTAAGCAGAGTGCTGGAAAGAGGGCGCCACGCTCTCTTTTTGAGTCAAGAACTGCCTGCCCGTTTCAAGGCTTGAAGTTTGGAGCTTGCAGCTTTGCACTTGAGGTAGAGGGCTTGCCAGGTCATTAAACAGCTACTGCTAAGACATCAGAAGTAGGCCAATAGCTTTGATCACAACCATACAACCTCCACTAGCCCGCTATGTTTTCCTAGACGGTCCCCTATATACTCCCCCCATGCAACCCTCTACAGGATGCAGATCCTGCCACCCTGATCCATAAGCCTTGAACCCAAAACCCTCAGCCTTAATCCTTAAACCCTAAACCCTAAACCCAAAGCTCCTTTCCTTTCACCCTCGCCCATCCTTAATCCTTAAAGCCATGGCTACCTGCCTGCGAAGCGTGGTCTTCCAGCAGACATCGGGATTTGCCACCAGGCAGCTCTTGTTCTGGGGCCTCAGGTTTAGGGTGGAAAGCTTGGAGTTTAGGGTTTAGGGATGGTCTTAGGATTCAGGGTTCAGGGCTACGTACAGGTTTAGGGCGTAGGGCTTGGGAAAGAGGCACGTGCTTTTTGGGTGTCCTTGGAAGAGTCGCAACCTCAAAACATATCAAAACCCGAAAAGGAACTACATTGACAGATCCAGGCAGCGCTTACGGGTTCAGGGATAACGTGTGGGGTCGTGGGTCGATGCTGCATCATCCAGCGAGGGTGGAAATATCGAATCACGACACGCAAAACACAAAAAACTTACATCCTGAACCCTCACCCCCTAAATCCCAGACCCGAGACCCAAGACCTTAAACCCTAATTTCAGAACCCTACGCCGCCAAGCCAACCCACAAGCCGAACAAACGGGGCTGAGCCCTGTTAATGGAGGATCTGGGTTTGGGTTCCTAGTTTGGGGCTTAGGGTTCTAAGATTTCAGGTGTGGAGTTGAGGATGAAAATTTCAAAGCAGTAGTTTAAAGCTTACGAGGATTGGAAGTTAGGAGGATTTAAGATCTGATCCGGCCTTGCAGGAAAGCCGGTATATAAGGGCTCCCACCTAAGCAGTCCGCTTATTGACCGGTTACACTACGCCAAGCTCAATCTTGTCTGACAGCCGAAGCAAAATCCATCTGTATGAGTCGTCGGCTTGCATCGCTTCTCCATAAAGAACTATCCCAAGGAACCCTGGCTATGAGTCCGAATCCCATATTCCAATTGCCAAAGAGCATGCCCTTCCTGATCCTCGAGGCGCATACTGACCCTTCAGCTTAAAGCCCTCAGGAGCCCTGCACTCAAAAGCTCAAACCCTAAACCCAATACCTGAAGCCCCAACCGTACCCCAACAGCTACCATGGAGACCCTGGCATGACCCCTCGCGTCCCAAGGCCCTTACAAGGCATAGAGATCACCATCCATGCCGAACCTTGGTCATTCCCAGAACTGAGAATAAGGATTTTTCTGCGATAATGGAGAATCAAACGTTTAGGTATTGGGTTTTCCGCTTGTGGGTCCTTATACCACAAAATATCCAAATCTGGGAATGTACAAATGCCGAAACAGCCCATGATCTCAAGAATCCATGAGCCCTAGCCAGCCACCAAAAACCTTCAGGCCCTCTCTAGCAGTTCCAGACATCAACTGACTTTGTCTCAATCCATGCTCGGTCAGATTTATTGTTGCCAAGTTTAGGGTGGGGGCTTAAGGTTGAGAATTTAAGGATCCAAGAGCCAGAATTTCAGGTCCATGATTTAAGGTCTTCAGGGCCCCGTTTTCGAGGTCACGTCCTCTCTATGCATGGATGTTACATGTGGACCTGTTCTGCTTCAAAAATTGGCACCCAGAACTTGAGACCCGGAAAGCCAGAAATGCTCCGCCCTAAGACCACAATCCTGCATCCAAAGCCGCCCAAGGCAAACTCCAGGAGCTTACAAGCCCCGTAAAGCGATGCCGTCCTTTCGCTTCCCAATGATGTGCGGAACGGGATGGGTCCCTGCAATCCCCACCTTCACAAACCAAACCCTGAAATATGAAATCCTGAGCCTGAGCCCTGAAGCCCTAAATCCTTGCTTGACCTTTAAAAAAGGACTCTATAAGCTTTCGGTTCCAAATGTACCCAGGGACTCCCGAACCAAGCTGTCGCATCCGCTGAAGAGGCGACAAGTCTGTGCTCCATGGGAGGTGCCTAGGACAAACTTTGCTCCAGCTCTTCACATGACACTGGGCTGCATGCGATGGTACGTCATCACAACGATGGGTGATCAGAGGTCATCACAGTGATTGAACTAATAAGAGTGTCAGTAGCCAGATTAAGAGAGAGAGGGAGAGAGAGAGAGAGAGAGAGAGAGTGAGAGAGGGAGAACAGCAGTGAAGGTGAGACTCCACAACATAGTATTCGTAGCAGGGCAGGTACCTGGTAGCATTCCTAGCACTCATACAAAGATACGATGAAGGTTGCATGAGGGTGAGGTTCAGCGAGTTCAGATGCTGTGGAAATGTTTGTGCTTCTGCAGTGATCCGCGCTAATTCCCTCCCTCCAAAAAAACCGCCCACCTCCACCAAACCTTGAATGTTTCCAATTGTGGTATACTAGAATACATTGGGAATGTTTAGTATTAGGGGGGAGTTGAGGGGGCTTTAATATTATTGGCGGCGATTCATTTCCACACACCAGGGTGCCAGTCCAGTAGAATGCACAGTCGACCTAAGCTGGGCAGCTGCAAACACGCTTGGGGCTTCGTGTTCGCGATGTGAGTGGGTCAGCGGCAACGCGAAATTCAGGTAGAACAGGCTAGACAACAGGGTGCCCAGGTATGTTCTACTTGTACATAGGACTCACCAAGGATACCTACGGACCTACGGCTTGAGTTTCTTTAAAATGTGCTCCTGGTGGGGTATAATCTACACTGAGTGGAAAAGGTGGACGGTGGACGGGAATCTTGACGACCACTGCGATGCTAAACCTAAACACGAAAGGCGACAAAAAACTTTAGGATCTTGAGATGTTGGTGCGTCTGTGCTTTTGAAGCTTGGTTCCTAGGGCCCCAACATGGGCGATGGTGATGTGCTGCTTGGTGATCAGGTTGATGGTTTCTGGAATGCAGGCAATGCAGTGAATCTTTGGGAAGAAGGCTCGATGAGCCCATGGAGGCATCAAATGGCACTTGAAACCAAACCTGCCGCTCAGATTTACAACCCCATGCCAAAATCCTAAACCCTAATCCAAAGCATCCTACGTCCTACACAATGTGTATGCAAAACCCCTGGCCACACCATAAACCCGTACACCACAAACTCGTACGCCTTCTACCCACAATACAGCATGAACCCACGTACCCATCATCGAATGCCGCGCGGCAAAATCCTTGCAGCGCTCCTGACAATCGGCGGACTCGAAGGCTTCTGCCTTCCCCGAACAAGGGGCACCGGATTTGGAAGAGGTTTGCAAATTCAGGGCTTCTTAAGCTTCGAGAGTTTACAATTTCGGGCGCAAACTTTGGGGATGTGGCTTTCTGAAAACGCCCCTCCCCGTTTTCGCCTAGCCAGATCAGAACAGTTTAGGTCGGGCAAAACACCGACTCAGCTGTTTAGGGTTTGGGGGGGTTGTTGGGATTACTGCTAGCTGAGGGCCCGTACCGGAGACGTAGCAAGTGGCAAGATACCAAGACCATCGTGCCTATATGAGGGTCCCTATCTTTGGCATGGTACAACCCTAAGTTTGGCACATCTCCATACGTACCCAAAAATATGGCCCACTGCCTGAACTGCAAACCCCAAACCCAAGTTGAACACCACCCTTTCCAGTCTTCATGCGATCATGGAGACGCCTCCGTCTCAAAGTAGATCCCACGCTTGCCGGGTAGCAGCTGCCTCTTTGCCATCAAAGCTGGCTTTCCGGGCTTGTGCTTAGGATGTGCCCCTCTGACCCCTTGCTCATCCTTCGATGAAATGCTTTCATCATTCCACTCATCAGTGGGCAAAGTCAAACTCGATTTGCCGACGCATGTCTCGACCTTTTACGCAGGCCTGCCCCCCCAAAACCTGAACATTGAAAGATTGCGGCGCTCGATTTGTAAAGCCTTGCCTGGAGGGGCAGGCGAACTGGCCCTGGACGATAAGCAGCGGCGGGGGAATGAAAGAACCTCGAGGCTTCAGGCCGTGGCCATGCTCAGGATGCAACTCTTTGAAGTTCGTAGCGGTGGATTTAAGACATACCCCGAATTCACGCGTCAGGGCTGGCGACGTAGGATTTACGAGACGCTTTTCTTGAAACCTCCAAATAGCTTCACAAAATTTCCACCCCGCAATGATGCAAAGGCGCGTTGCAGCCACAACATGCAAAGGAAAAGCAGAGGTAGTACTGATGACCTCTGTTCTTCGAAGACGTATAAAGCCCATATGAAACCAAACCCTGAGCCTTAGTGCAAGTCCTAAGCCCAGAAGCGTAATCCCTAGACCTATAGCCTATACCCTCACCCCTGAACCCAAACCCTTCGATCCCAACAGCAGAACAACCTAAGGCTGCCGCCATCGCTGTCCGCAGGCAGCCCCTCCGCAATCATGGCGTTTGCTGGCCAGCCGAGGCCCCACTCCTGGGCTTGCTTTTCGCGAGGTTAGAGACTTAAGGTTCAGGATGTGGAATGATGTGGGGCTTTGGGGCTTAAAGATTAGGGTTGGGGGGTTTAGGCTTTCAGGCCTCAGCTTTTAATTTACGTTTTAGGGTGTCTAGGGCTTGGTGTGGGCTGAAGTTCACGATTCGCAGATCCTGGAGTCTATACGTCGAGCGGAGTGCTCTGGACCACCTACTTCTTTAAAGATGTCTAGGCTGAAAAAAGATTCTAACAGACCATCAGGGCTTGGCATTCCTGAGTCACCGCTGCGGACAGGGAACTCAAAGCGCAAGATCCTTGCGGAAGATACTACTTCCGAAGGAATTCCTAAACTGGTTCCTTCTTGGGGTATTAGTAACATTTACAACTGTTTAATCCTTACAGGGCCTTAATCTGAGCTGTCAACAAGAACCTCCAACCTTCTTCTTTGGATATGATTCAAATGCGCAACAGACATGCCTTATTGGCTTTGAAAACTAAAAACTGGAAATGGTACCAAGAATGACAACGTATATCCCTGAAACTGCAGCTTGGGCTCTGGTGGGATGCAATCACAGGGGTGGAGCCAGTAGTCGTCTGGCTGAGGCCTCGGTCACGATTTGGGGTTCTTGCTTAAGGCTTGGCAGGTCAGGGTTCAGGGTTTGCGTGTAGGGGCTACCTGGAATCTGGACGAGCAAGGGTAGGTCTTGGGGGTTTAGGTTTCAAGGGTTGGGCGATTTGGCAATTTGGGTGTTTAGGCTTCATGTCGGCTTCTGGGACTTATCTCGTAATTCTGTGTCCTTTTGGGGAGGTCCAAGAATAAGCAGCATGCAGGTATAGATCAGGAGGAAATTGTCAAGAATTGATGCCTTTGGAGTCTAAGTATTCATGTTTTTGGAGGAATGTCTGGATGCTGCTGCTCATTACAGTTCAGCAACAGGTCATTACAAACCTTTCCATGAACCCAGAAAGAATGAGGTTCCGTCACTGCTCAGCATCCCCTACACAAGCCCATAGACCCCCACAACTCCTATCCCTGAGCCCTCAAGTCCTAAACCCTGAAACCCCCAAACCCAGGGCTCTAAAGCCCCAAAGCCCAACAGTCCTAATCCCAAAGCGCTAACCTCCCAAACCCTCACCCCCCAATGGTAAACCAAGCAGCGTCGTGGGGTCATCGAAGATGAGGGGGTGGACTGTCTCATCTTCCACCTGAGGGGACATCGGGTGTTCTTCAAAATCAAGCCTATAATATAATCCCTGAAAGGAATTCCCAACCCTCATTTCATGGCATATGGTTTCGCGCTTAGGTTCGGGCATTGGGGCTTAAAGATTAAGACTTCGGGATTTGGGCTTCCGGTTTATGGCTTCGGACTTAGGGCTGGAAGCTTCTAAAAAGTTTAAACTGAGAAAATGCCAAGGATATTCAGATATTGGTCGTCATCATCGTCGTCGTCGTTTGCTTAGGTCACTTTGCATTTCTGAGGAACTTGCAAGGATCATTGACAGAAGCTAGCAGGTACTGGACCCAGGGAAGCAACCCTGAGTTTGACGCAGAAAACTGCACCATCTTCCCGTGCAGGGTATACCTATCTCAAGATCCAAACCCAAATCCTCCACACCCAAACAGAGTTGTTGTGGGCTTCCTCTGCACACCCCCAGCGAAGAACTCTACATCCTAAACCTTTGATCCGGAACCCATAGCCCCGGAGTCCTAAGCCCCGAGAGGTATCGGCAACTCCGCCTCATGCGTCAGAGGCTGTGGGCATGCCAAGGTTGCCCAGTCCAGCTCAACCTAAGCCAGCTTTGGGTTTGGGTTTTCGGGGTTGGGGTCTGGGGCTTTGGATGTAGAATTTAGGACCTTAGAGGAGTTTAGCTTTCGAGGGATCCTTGGGGTCTCATGCCGGGGCTAGTGAAGGCCTTTGGAATCTTTTGGGGGAAGCCTTTGCGTATGCAGCCTCGGTTCACCACCTCTGGCTTATGGACTTCTCTGACGGGGATCGTGTCAGGGGCCCACCCTACCAATCCCGAATACCCCGGACCCAAATCCAAAACTCCAAACCCCAACCACTAACCCATAAACACTACAACCCCAAACACACTTCTGAAAACCAACGCTATCCCCTGACTACCGTGCAATTTTGACTCAAATCGGCTGAGCAGCAGTGAAATTGCTCGGGCTGTCACCGGCCACGGAAATCCTTGGGCTTCCCCGCCTCCCTCCGGGTCGGGTTTAGGGCGAGTGGGAAAGCGCGAAAGTTTGGTAGAGCCTCAGGGTGGTTTTCAAGGAGATTGTAAAGGGACTCACTCCCCCGCTCCCCCTTTGCACTAGTGTATCTTGATGGGTTGCAGGATTGGCAAGTAAGAGTTTGGGGGCCAGCGGTTTAAAGAGTTGGGGCTTCAGGTTTGTGGAGGTTCCAGCTTAGAGTTTATGATGGTTTCATATAGAAATCCCGTGTTTTGGGAATTCTCGTGAAGTTGCACACTCCTCGTGGGCCTTCATAGCGTATGCTGCAAAGAACAACCCAGAATGTCGTATCTCGGCTTACACAAGAATACTTCAGCCCTGGTTCGCTGCAACTTATCAAACACCCAAGCTTCCCTGGTACTCTTTTGCAGGCTCCCCATCTAAACCCCTAGAAGAACCCTCAATCTCAAACCTTGAACCCCCAGACCAGCAACCCAAATCTCAAATCCCTCTCGCAAACCTTTCATCCTGCCGAAGCCCTGCAGCTGAATCCCATCATCTTGCCCGCCCAAGGATCGTCTTCGTGCTGGGCACGCCCGCATCAAGGCAAAGCTGCTCTTCGCCCTTTAGCTCGAAGTAACCCAGTTTGGAATCCACCTTTGATTCGAGGAGCTCCGGGTTTCAAGTTTAGGCTTACGGTTTGGGGCTTAGGGCTTAAATCTAACCAGCTTAGCCAATCAGCATTGGGGTTCGGAATTTATCTCACCTCCGGATCAAGCTTTCCAGCGAAAAACAAGATGTAAAGTCACTGACAGAGTTTATAGGTCCAATGCTGCCCTATTCTCTCACCCGACATCCATTAAACAAAATCCCGTCGGAGTATATACGGTCTCTGTGTGTTGATAGCTGAACTCTCTGCGCCACTGAGCCGCCAACCCTAAACCCGGAGCTCCAACCTTCGAAAAACAAAACCCCGAAGCCCTCAACCCAAGATCCTAAACCCTAAACCCTTGCAACAGCTTTTTCCCCTCTTAGGGATGCAAGCCACGTAGTCCTCCTCAGGCTTCGCGCGCTGTACGAGCCAGCTACCGAAGGCGCAGGACGAGGTCGAGGTTGCTGGGACTGTCGCAAGGTACATCACCTGAGGGTGGTTAGAGCGATGAGAGGTCCAGAAAGCTTAGGGATTTCGATTTGCAGCGTGCACGGCCGAGGCATTGAGGGATTGGGGATTTCGGGACTTGGGGTTGAGGACGTTTAGGGACTCTGTAAGCACCCGATTAGGGACGAAGGGGGATTCCAAAGTGATTCAGGGGTTTGGACAGATGATTCAAGGGAAAGGGTGCGAAAGGGTGTGCAGATTCCAGTTTTCTCAAAGGACTTCAGAGGTACAAGTACACACGGCTCAACATAGTCTTAATGCTCGCGTAGAATGCAGGATGCTTCAGGGTCTTGGGCTCATCTGAGGGTGTACAGGGAGCATTGCGCATCTTGGGGCGTAGCCGTGTAGCCGTTGCGACTTTTGTGTTTCAGAGGTTGGGACGCAGGAATACGGCAGGATTACGCTACAAGGGGATTGCAAGGATTCCATAAGGGTCACAGGTGGTTAAGTCCCCACTCATTTTTTCACTCCCACCCCACAACAATCAATATTTCCGGCAAGTTCAGAGTTCAGGACTTATGGGTTTAGGATTGAAGGACGTTAGGGTCAAGACCTGAGCCCGGGACTGGGCCAATTTTGCAAAACGCTCATAAACCTTACTAATGTGATTTCAAGACGAAATCACCCAAACCCAAAACCCAATCCCTAACTTTGAAACAATGTGGAACTCTCCTTCTATGGCGGGCAAGAGAAGCTCTTTCAAAGGCTCCGTGCTCAAGTTATAAGCCCCACTCAGGTTCCTGGGGCTCTGAATTTCAGTTCTCTGGGTGAGGAATCTATTCAGGTCTATCTTATCTCATCGGGATCTACGCACCTCGGCGGGATCTGAACCCAGCATGCACAACATCCCATCTCAAATCTTGCCCGCTCTTCGCTAAAGCTAACCGTCAACGCCCCCTGATACATATTGCAAGGGACATCTTGGATCAAAACCAGGGCTGAGCCTTACAAAAACTAAACCCTGAACCCTGAAACCCTTAAAACCCGCAACCGTGAAACTCGACTTCCTCAACCTTTGACCCGAAATCATTCCTCTTACACCCCTCAGCCACGGAACCCCGGACCCGTTAACCGTTTGAGCTGGATGCCTCCTGTGGAATCTAGCTGTCCTTTCGGTAAACGGGACCTCCCCTTCGAATGTCGTAGTCGATGGGGCAATAGTCCCCGGCGAGGATCCTCCGCCATGGCTGAAAACTGCTCAGGAAATTGAAGGGACTACCACAAGGGCGAATGCTTTGGGGATGGGCTGCGGCTGAGTTTAGGGCGTTCGACGTTTCAGGGTTTAACGTTATGTCGGCTTGAGGGGTTTGGGGGCTTGGATTTACGGACCCAAGAGTTTGAGATCATTGCAGTTAAAAAAGAACTGTCCAACCAGGTCCCTTCAGAGTTTACACGCCGCCCATAATTAGGATACGCAAAATGTTCAAATGACGCTGAAAACCGGGAGCCAAATCCTAATCCCGAATTGTTGAACAGTAAGCCCTGAACCCTTCTCTCAATAGTGCAATCGGAGTGCCAATCGTGGTGCTTCAAACGGATGCACGTCGCCAAATCGGTACAATCGGTGACCTGATGCCAGTTCTCGTTAAGGTTTTTTGGCTTACAGCACGTTACACATGATTACAGAACTATATTTTGCAATTTGCCAGGTACCTACAATAATATTCCAGCCGTTTCTTGGTCTTGTAATGGGAATGCGTATGTCCAAAATGGCGGTCCCAGAAGCCTTTTCCTCAGCCCAAAGTCAAACTACATGAAACCCCGAGCCCCCAATGCAAATTCCCTAGACGGCTTCATCCCACCATTCCTGCCTTAGCATTCGCCGTCACTGGGGTCCCGCCCACGTTGTTGATGCGGTAGTGCTTGCATTCGTCCTCGGCCTGCCTTACATATAAGTTTCCTTCAAGCTTTTGTCGCAGGGAGTACGTGTACTGTGTACCCATGGGTGTAGGATGCAACGGGTCACAGGCAGTCTATGACTGCGTGTCTATATATGAAATATGCAAAGATGGCGGGCCTCAGGGAGTAATCGTGGCTTGGTTTCGGATTCCTGTACAGCAAGATGCACACCTAGAAATGGTTTCTCAAAATGGCCTGAAGAACCTTTAAGCTCAACCCTCCCCGTCAACTCAGGACTTTGGGCC
This sequence comes from Symbiodinium pilosum, assembly GCA_905231905.1. NCBI lineage: Eukaryota > Dinophyceae > Suessiales > Symbiodiniaceae > Symbiodinium > Symbiodinium pilosum. Next base: position 644 of record CAJNIZ010004743.1, on the reverse strand, counting down.
CCAAACCCGGGTCTCCAAGCCAAATACACTCCACATGGTAGCCGGTAGCCAATCAAAGCCAAGCAGCCTGTAGGTGAAGTGGGAGCCTAGGTTGTGGAAGTAGCTTTCTCAAAATCGGGGCCCCAAAGCGAACTACATCACATTGGAGGGATCCCTAACTAAGTTTGTATAGCTGTAATTGTTGACACTCCTCCATGTAGTGTTTGGTTTTGAGGTCCAACTCAAGGCTGAGCCCTTCCCTGGACTCGAACATTGGACGCGTCTTGGTATCCTAGTAAATAAGAAGCTCGCCCTTCACCAACGCGTAAAAAAAAAAAAAAAAAAAAACGCAAAGACTACGGAGCCCCTTAAAAGGCGCCTTGATGCATCTCAATGTTAGTGTTGGGGAAGGTACTATTCAGCAGCCTGAGGGCAAACCTTTGAGAGGCGGCAGCCGTTCCTGCAGTCCGCCTCCTCCGTACGATTCTCTTCCAGCACCACTTCACCTCAGTTTTCTTCAAGGGGGCGCGCAGGGATCACAGTAGAAGTCTCGTCCTCTGCTGTCCTTCAGTCCTTATCATGCTCGTAACATGATGCCCCATGGCCGTAAGCTTGTCCATCACCCACATTAACGTTGTTTTCAGGACGACGTCACCGGAGATTGT
>CAJNIZ010004742.1:0-13944 GCA_905231905.1 Symbiodinium pilosum | reverse complement strand
GAGTGGTTTCGGCAATGTCTGAGATTCACACATTTGGCGTGAGCCTGGCCGAAATCCCAAGCTCCATACACCATAAACCCCCAAAGAGTGGTTTCGGCAATGTCTGAGATTCACACATTTGGCGTGAGCCTGGCCGAAATCCCAAGCTCCATACACCATAAACCCCCAAACCTTCTTATCCGGGGGCTGTGACCATACACGCCCCTGTGGACCGCCAGCTTCCATCTAATTGACCATTTGCTTTTCCTTTTGATACTCCATTCCCTACTAACAACCAGCAGTAGGCCCTAAACCCTAAATCCTAATTTGCCATTTAATTGGGTTGTTCTCAAAAATATGGGCCCCTTTGGGTTATAGATTACATTACGGCACCTAGTATTTAGGGGTACCAAGAAGGGACCCTCACTGTGGAAACTACCCATGTGCTTCTTTCAAGTTGGGAATCACTCCATGGATCTTTCTTAGTTTGCTCGTAGTTTTGAAAGTGGCAACTGCTCCAAATGAGCACAGTGTGAAACATAAAGTCGGCTTGTTGTTATGGTTGCTTGAGAGGATGTATAGCGGTGGTAAGGAATGTTGGGGAGTATATATGTTTGTTGCCCGATTTGGAGACCAGAAATAATCAAATCATGCCCTATACGACCCTTGGTAAGGATCCTTCTTCCCGTTCAGCGTCTTCAGCACCCGATAATGTGGTAGGTTCCATTTTCTTTTCGATTATCCCAATCTAACCCCAATATACTACATAGTAGTTTCCATTTCATTTGTTCACCTTTCAGAGGTTGAGTGTTTTGGGCGGGCATGGCTTGCAGTCGTGTCCATGGAGTTAGTGCGTGATGCAAGGGGACTGCTCGGATGATCTTGCATAAGGTTAGGCTCTCCTACCCGGAATCCACGCTTCTTTGCAGACCAGAGTGTTGAGGCTTGAATAGATAGCTAGGAATGTTGTCCCCATATGAGCTACAGTCTAAGCTCCTAGTATCCCCCTGAATACCCCCCATAATACACACTCCCCCTTCAAGGAGTTTAGCATAGACCAATATACATGAAGATGTTGTCATATTTCTTTGGGAGCTTCAACCGGCAGCTTTTCATGGCCTTCTGACTCTGTGGATTACATGAACCCTGCGGCGCATAAACTGTGATAGTCCCCCCTGAGTAGATTGTGGCTTTGGGTATATTGGAATAAGATCCCCGTATACCCCATAGTCTATCTACATAACGGGGACTATAATGGTGGAACTCTATGACCTACCAGCAGTCGTGAAAATTGGCAGCTTGCTTTGGTCTGTTAAAAAGACCGAGAGCCCAAATAACCCACGATCTAGTACTTGGGCCCTAAAGTCCTTGTTCCGGGAATGTATGTGTACCCAACATTATGGTGTCTTTTCAACTTTTGCCAAAGGCTTAAGGTTACTTTTGGTAAACCCTCGAAAACCTAAACCCTGAACCCTAAACCCTAAACCCTAAAGCCCAAACCAAACACCCCACAAACCCTAAACCCTCCAAAACCTACAAACCCTATAAAACCTTCTAAAACCGCATAAAACCCTACAAAACCCTATAAACCCCACAAAACCTCATAACACCTTATAAAACCTTCTGAACACCACAAAATCCTATAAAACCCTGTAAAACCCTATTAAATATCCATGACCCTAAACCCCAAACCCTAAACCCCTAAACCCTAAACCCTAAAACCCTAAACCCCAAACCCTAAGCCCCTAAACCCATGAAACCATGGAAGGCAGTGCCTCCGCATGGGCTCCTCGAAGACCCGGCCACGACCAAAAAACTTCAACCCAGGCCGGACAAGGTTGAACGTTTAGGGTTTAAGGTTTAGGGTTTATAAGGTTTAGGGATTAGGGTTTACGGTTTAAAGTTTAAGGTTTAGGGTTTATAAGGTTTAGGGTTTAGGGTTTAGGGATTAGGTTGTAGGGTTTAGGGTTTAGGGCTTTAGGGATTAGAGTTTAAGGTGTAGGCATTAGGGTTTAAGGTTTAGGGATTAGGGTTTTAGGGATTAGGGTTTAGGAATTTAGGGATTAGGGTTTAGGGTTCAGGGTTTAGGGATTAGGGCGTTCAGGATTTAAGGATTAGGGCTTTACCCAAGGCCTCCTATGTAGTTAGCCTTTTTGGGTCTGTTATGGTATTTTGGTAAGGAATTGTAATTTACTACCCAAAAAGGAACTACATAGGAGGGTCTGGGTAGGTTTAGGGTTTAGGGTTCGGTTCTGGAGTTTGGGTTCAGGGCTTAGGGTTCAGGAGTTATTGTTCAGGGTTGTTCAGGAGTTAGGGTTCAGCAGTTAGGGTTTAGCGTAGTTGAGGAGTTTGAGGTTTCAGGGTTTAGGATTTAGGTTGTAATTAGGTCTAACGGGCCTATTACAGTCAGTAGGTAGCCGTAGATTTTTGGAGTTTAGGGTTTAGGATTGAGGTTTGTGTGTGGGGTCGAGGGTACAGGCCGACAATATTGGGCCGCTATCGTATATCAAGGCTTCCAGGCTTGTACCCCCGGGTGTGGGGATCCTGTTCAAGGACTTTAGGGGACTACAGGCTCATATAAGGCCTATAGTAAAGCCATATTGGGGAAACCTTTTCGGGTACGACCTCAGGGGTACAACCCTGCAACCCTTGAGTATAGACTAGGGTTCCAAAGGTGTTACTATACAGCTACTTTGCGGCCTCGGTATATACTATAGATCCATTGCCCCTATGAGTTTGTAGCCCTTTTTCCTGTTGAAGGGTCGAGGCCGGATGGATTGAGCCCACCACGCTGCACCTGAAATTCAGCAATATTGCTGTTGTAGTAACCCTAGAGATCATAGCCCAAAAGTAGATAATACTCATAGACTTATGGGCCCGAAGGCCCAAAGTAGTTAGGCATTGCTTGCAGATTTGGATCCGCAGGGAATAGAAAACCCTAAACAATGCCCCAAGGGTCCAAGTACCTAATCGTCGTATACTTTGCCCCACTCAAACCCTAAAGGCCTAAACCTCAAACCCGAGTTGTTGATATCTTATGGTTCAGACTATGAACGCAGCCGTCTTTAGGGCTTGGGAGTTCTTGAAAACAATATGTATAATGTGTATGTATACACATAGGTAGGACCCTTTTTTCATAGTAGAACATTACCCAACGACCCAACTAACCCAAAGTAGGCAATATTTATAACAAATTAGGGCAAACAAGTTGGCATCTTTATATACCTGGATCCCCAGGAAACTTTTTGGGATTGTAAGGCTGTTTGGGATTGTCGTATGGGTATCCGGACAAATCCTGAGCACTCCATCCCGTAGCTCCTCAACCCTAAACCCTAAATCCTAAACCCTTAAAACCCCTGAACCCTAAAGCCTTAAAACCCGCTAAACCCTTAAAACCCCTGAACCCTAAAGCCTTAGTCCTAAACCCTATAGATCCTAAACCCTAAATCCTAACACCAAACCCTCAACCCGAAAATCTACACCTTGCAGCCCCAAACCCCTACAGGCGGCGGTGGACCCTCCCTGCCAAGGCATGAGCGTACCTTTCACGATAAGGTTTGCACAAGCGACTATGAATAACAGTAATGTAATTGGGTTCAGGGTATAGTACTAGGAATAGTGATCGTAATAGCAATGGTAATGGTCCCGTTTAAGGGTGTGGGCTTTGTTTTTGTTTCCTCCGCGGGAAATGGGTTCAGGGTTTGAGGTGTAGTGTTTGGAATACAGGACTGTGCGTCGGATTGGGCTTCGCGGAGATCTCCAACACGCACGATACAACAGGGTTGGGGTTGGGGAAGTTAAGGTAAGCTACCATACAAAGGAAGCCCCAGTTTCTACAGTAGACCTATATTATGGTAATTCATTTCAAGTTCCTTCGCAGCAACCCACTACAACAGGGTTGGGGTGTTGCTGCTAAGCGGGCCGCAGAAGCCTTCAACCCTAATCCTGAAAGCCTGAACCCTAATGCCTAAACTACAGATGTCTTCCTGCAACGGCTTAGGGTTGACCCTCAGGGTCCCAAACACACAGCCCTAAACCGTCCTTAAACCCTAAAGCTTAAACTCTAGTCCCTAAGCCTCAAGCCTTCTTTAAACAGCATCACTGCAGTTCTGGCCCTGTGGAATTCATGCGAACGCCGACATCTTCAGGATTCCAGCAAACCCGGAAACCTTGGGTTTAGGGTTTAAGGGTTTAGGGTTTAAGGTCTGAGACTCCACAGAGGACAGCCAAGCCTATCAGACGCACTTTCCCGGGTCATGGTACTGCTGGTTGTTATTACAGAAGGCAAGAGGGGAGCAGAAACACCAAACTATTCGTGGGTCGTATGTAGGGGCTACTAAAGAGATCCCGTCCGTAGGGTTTTGGGCGCCAAAAGCCACCTAGATGATGGCATTGAGGCCATAACGGGCACTTGGACCGTTAGGGAATCTTATCTCGATTGCTGCTGAAGCGGGAGAGTGAGGGAGTGAAAAAGGAACATTATTTCTTGGGGATTTGATAGGGACCCTCCCAGGAGCCAGTCTCACTCCCGCAAAAGGACCGTAAGACTCATCTTGACTTGGGTCTACTCATCCCTGAACCCTAAACTTTCACTCTAAACCATAACTCCCTGGTGCTTAGGAGGGAATTGGGGAATGGATCTTTATAGTCGTCCCTATATAATCCCCAATACCAATCCCCATGATCCATTCCCCCATTCCCTCCTAAACCCCAAACCCTTCACTCTAAACCATAAACCCTTACTCAGACCAGGCTGAGTTGTCTGCATGGGAGGCAGAAAAGGGCTCGGTTGTCCTCCAGGTGAAAACCCACAAACCCGCCATTCCTTTCTTCCTAAGCACACTGTAACTCAGCCTGTTAAATTTCAAAACCCCCACTTGGCTAAACCCTAAACCCCTAAACCCCCACCTGGATTGTCGTTTGATTCCGGCTTGGTTTTATTTGGTCTCAGTATAGACTCCGGACCAAAAAGGATGACAACATGGCAACATGTTTATTTTCAAATGCCCCAATCAGGAACCGGTAGCTCCCCTAAACTCTAAACCCTGAACCCTAAACCCTAAACTCCATAAGAAGATGTTCCCAGACAAGCTCCATTGCGGTGTCCCCCAATGGCGGCATTGTGGTCCGGGGACCCGGATTTAGGGTTCTAGGGATTTAGGGTAGGGTTTAAGGTCTAGGGTTTGGGGGTTTAGGGTTTTAGGGTTTAGCGTGAAGGGGTGTAGGGATTAGGGTTTGGGGTTTTAGGGTTTAGGGTTTAATGTCTAGGGTCTTAGGGTCTTAGGGTTTAGGGTTTGGGGGTTTCGGGTTTAGGGTCTCCATGAGATACTGTCAGGATTAGGCTTATTAAGGGACCCTTAGCAGTGGACAGACAGAGGGGCCCGCTCTTGTAGCGCAGTATAGCCCCTAATATAGTCCCTAATATGGAATACATGTCCATCAATCATCTGTGAAAAGCTGCCTGTAGCTCACATGGGTCATTGTGGGAAAGCTACTTTAATTTGAACTAGATATTAAACATCCATAAGGAACATGCAAACACGTTTTTGACAGAAGTGTGTACCCTACACCCTAAACCTTCATCAAGAAGTACCTGGGGCCTCAAGCGCTACGCCGTACACCCCGGGTTGTATTGCATCAACCTTGCGCCCCAAACTCCCTTCAAGCCCAAAACACCCAGCCTGACAAGCCTCTTTGATACCCCAATGAGTGCTTAGTCTTTGGGGTTTAAGGTCTCTCCATACCTTCCGAGTCTTGCATAACTAAAAAACCCGAATGCTGCTTAACCCCCCACCCAGCCCCGAAACCTACATAGATATATATGTATATATAGTCATATATATATATATAGATATTCATAAATCTCTCTCTCCCTCTCTCCCTCCGTATAACGTAACTACCCATCTTTAACCCATGCACCCTATAACCCGAAATACAGCAGTTCAGAGGCTGAGGCTCCGTGGTGCAAGGATTCGGGCTTCAGTTTTCAAACGCTCAAAGGCTGAGTCACTGAGTTGTGCTTAGCTTATACCATCCAAATAAAGGTATACAAAGTCTGTCTATGTTAATATATGTATGCATATATAAATATACACACATGTATGTACATACATGTGTATCAGAAAGTGTGATAAATAGATAAATATGTATATATATAACAGTACATACATATATCTATATATATATATATGTATATATGTATACACCAGGCACTTGAGGACCCCAGGACTAAGTGCCCATACCTCTGACATGGGAGCCCGGGTGCTTCGCCCCTGTGATTTGAAAGGTTTGATTCGAGTACGGTCTTGTGGAAGATTGTCTGCGTGGGAGTCAGGTTTTAGGGCTTCGGGCTGAGGATTCATGGGGTTTATCTTATGGAAGCTGTATGGAGATTTTGCGGGGATGATTCTACAGGATTCTAAATAATCAATGAGTTCATTGGGAGTGAGGTGCTCAATACCATAGTGAAGCAAGGAATCGAGGACCATGATATGCTTAACTTAGTTATCCCTATAAAAGCCCCATGTCACCCAGTTACTATGTCATTCCCCATGTTCTTGTCCATTTGATTCTCAATTTGTCGCGCAACATCCTCCTAAACCCTAAACCCTAAACCCCAAGCCCTAAACCCTAAACCCCCTAAATCCTACACCCCTAGTGTTGTCAAATTTCTAGGCCCTTACGAAGCCCCCAAAGGTTGCCCTAAATCTTACATTCGGGCTCTAGACCTGCTAATCCCTGGGTTTAAGGTTTAGGGTTTAGGGCCTGAATCCTGGTGCTTGAGTACAGGTCTCAGATCTTCAACACAAAGCTTATCCCAAACCCTAAACTCTAAAAACTAAACCCTTAACCCCGAACCATGAACCCCAAAAACCTTTTGAATAAGAGCCTTCCAAGGGTCTACCTAAACCCCCAAAGTAGGTAGAATAATAGCCCAAAGCACCTAAATATTGTCCAAAAGGCCATTATTCTACATACTTTTGGGCTTCAGGTATTTCTTATCAAGGAGTCTGGACCACATTTTACCTACTTTCGAGTTCGAAGTCGTCATGATCCATCGGTGCAGACGCTTCTACAGTTGGTTGCAACCCTCACGCAGTTTAGGGCTTAGCCCTATTTAGGGTTTAGGGTTTAGGGCTTAGGGTTTAAGGTTTAGAACGCAAACCGCAGGCGATTATCTCTACAAGGTTCACGCGTGGCCTGAACCCCGAAAATCCTGTCAACACCGATGCCCAGGCCATTGGAGGCTCACAGGGATCTGTAGCTTTGGCCTCACCCCCGGAGCGTCGGCTGAGGGTTTTTGAGGACCCTGAACTGCCTGAACCCCAAAAGTATGTAGAAGAATGGTCTTTTGGGCTATATTTAAGTGTTTTGGGCTAGTATTATATATATTTTTGGGGTTTAGGTAGACCATAGCCTAAACCATCCTAAAGGTGCGCAGGAGCGATAAACAAATGTTTTAACTACTTGTAGCATTTGGCATCTCTTAGAGTTGCATGCTTCGCGACTTCGGGCTGTTTTGAGCGGCATATTTTTCTAGAATATCAGAATAAGCTTTGGGGTTGAGGGTTTGACCATGTTCCGGGGTGTAGTGTTGGGATTGGACCCAATGTGACAATATGGTATTAGGGTTACTACAACGGCAGCTATGGCTTCAGACTGCCATGGGCTGTAAAAATTGGGACCTCGCACTTCATGGGCATCAAAGCTGCATAGCTATACTTGCAAGCCCCAGAACTACCATTCCATAGGGCCAATAAAATAGGGCCAATAACCATATTCACCCTTGTCATAGCCCACTTACCAACATAGATCTAGAGATGCCCTTCTTGCTGGAGGAGCCTCATGCTTGAGGGATTGGGCTTCAACTGCTTCCGCTATTTGGGCCCTGATTCCCCACTTAGCACCGCGTGGCCTCCTAAGAACAAACCCCTCTCTGCAGTCATCAGACATGTTCTCGTTGTACTTTATTTTAGTATATAACCCATACATTGTTGAATCCTTCGCCTTGAACCCTGCCTTCCGCGTAAAAACCTTCTTGATTTAAGCTGGTGACATGTACGTCCATGCCTGAAAGAAGCCAAAACTCAATGTCTTTTGCATGGAAAACGTTACCTCACAACTCGGGAACTTTTCTGTGAAGATATAGAGTCTGAACCCGGGTAAAAAAGCAACCTGAAACTCTTCAGATCAGGCTGGGCAAGTCATATGGACCTCACCAGACCTCTCTCCCATATGGTGGTTGGTTTATTGCATAATTGTACACAATGACCACAAAGTGGCGTATGTTCAGGATCTGAACTTTAACCTCCCCTAAGCCCTACACCCCTACACCCTTTGCCCTAAACTCCTCGCCCCCGCACCCTAAACCCTAATCCCTAAACCCCAAACCCTAAACCCTACACCTTAATCCCTAAACCCCAAACCCTAAACCCTAAACCCGGGTGCTTCAGAAGTTACCTTGTCGGCCTAGGTCAATGCAGCTATGGGCCCAAGTCTGAGAACGTCTCTTGGCAATCCTTTAGGATTTAGGGTGCAGGGCTGAGATTTTAGGGCTTATAGGTTTTAGGGTGAGGGCTTAGGGCTTAGGTTTTAGGGTTAGGGCTTGGGGTTTAGGGCTTAGGGTCTCGGGTGTAGGGCTCAGGGTTTAGGGTTTAGGGTTTACGGCTTAGGGTTTAGGGCCTAAGGTTCAGGTTTAGATTGTAGGGCCCCAAGTAGGTCACACTGTTTATAGACTAGGTGTCATTAATAGACGTGGATGCCAAGGGAGGACCAATTTCGGTCTTGAGAAGAGCCGAGGCTGCTTATGTTCTCAAGCCGCTCATAGGGTTTAGGGTTTAGGGCTCACTGGTTCTTAGTAGGGAATAAGGGAGTGCATTACACAGGGAGTATACATGGATCATATTCCCTGCTTCCCCACTGAGAACCAGTAAACAATCTAGCCCGGAAAACTGTACCCTAAACCCGGGAAAGAACAGTCGTCTGCGCAGGGCCCCTTCTGGGCTTCAATTTATTTCAGGGGAGGGCAGACACAACACTGCTCTACTACTTGCCCTGAATTTGCAAAGCTTGCCTCCGCAGGTTTTAGGCGTGTAGCGTTGGGCACATGTTTTTAAAAACAGGTGTTCGCACGTTTCCTCTTCAAGGGATCCCGCTACAGCGTGCTTTACAACTTCAACTTGCATAGTGTGCAAGCCTGGCATTCACCTTTACGGCCATCATAGACATGTAATGTAATGTGATGTAATGTAATGTGATCTTGTGTGTACCAACATCCCATTCAAATCGAACAGGCCCCTGCATGGGCTCCCGTGGCAGATTCCTGCCGAGACTTACAAACATGTTTGCACATCGCCCAGCAGTCCCTGACCCTATAGACCCGAAACCTCTAAAGGCTTTAGGATTTAGGCCTTAGGCCTTCGGGTTTAGGGTTTAGGGCTTAGGGTTTAGGGTAGGGTTTAGGAGGAGCTCGCATCTTAGGATGTTACCTGGTCACTATGGCGCCGTCAACGCGCTCGCCTTTTTCCGCGTTTGCGGCCTTAGCATTCCTCCATGACAACTTGGGAGTTGCCCTAAATTAGGGTACATTTTCTGGGGTCCACATAATAAGAACTAGAGCATTTTGTGGTCTGTATTGTTCCTGTAGATTGACTGCATCCCTCATGACACTTGGTGTCCTGAAGTACTAGAACTCATAAAGAGTTTGTAGTCTTTAGATTCATGCTGGCTGTTGTGCACCAACAGCATGACCGCCTCAAGAAACTAGGATACACCATATGGCTTTGTTTTGAAAATTGTTGCCAGAGAAATGTTTAGGATTCAGGAGGGTTTATCCCTCCCTTACAATCGATTGTTATTTGCCCTTATGCTTAGGAGTACCCCGCATCTTGAGAGGACACCATATTGAAAATCGTTTGGCAGGCAAAGATTCATTCAATTCCTTAAGCCCCAAACCCCAAAAACGCGTCTCTTATGTGCAAGTGCTGATGGTTTTAGGGGTAAGGGTTTACCCAAGGGCTCCTGCGTAGTTCCTTTTTGGGTCGGTTATGGTTTTTGGGTAAGGAATTATAATATACTACCCACAAAAGAAGTACATTGGTTACATAGGAGGGTCTGTTATGGTTTTGTGTTCCAGGGACGATGTAGGGCTCAACGTGATAGATGTCCCAGGGTTGTGACCCAGGCTTTCGACAGGGATCAAGGACTTCTCAGAGCCAATGAAATGCACAAGGTCACAGAGCGCTACTGAAACACGAAGCTGTAAGCGGGAAACACCAAACCACACCTGGAAAGCCAAACAGCCAGGTATGGTTTAGGGTCTGGGCGTCCCCAAAAGCAATACACAACAACATGATTGCATTGCAGCACCGGTGTTTTCTCGCCCATTGGGTACCCGGGTAAAATTGTCACACTATCACTCTCAGAGCTAAGCTGATTGGGTCTCTTTTTTTAGGAGTCCCCATAAGTAAGGACTTCAGAATTGTGTGGTTCCAATAATATAGAGAAAAGTGGCATCCGACCTTGAACCACGACATTTCATAGTTCAGCCAGGTTCCGAGACCCGATGCAAGTCCAAGCTCCCGATTGCAGCTCTAGAACATCAGGATACCGCCCCCCATGAGCTACCAATAATGCAACAACAATATACACGAATACGTCTAAGGTTTAGGATTGGTGCTTTCGGTTAAGGGCTTTGGGGCCCCTTGCCTTTCGAGGGGTTGTACGGGGTCTATATGTTCTTGGATTGGCATTTCCAAGAATGAAGGCTGAAATGTACGAGAACGGCAAATGAAACGGAGCCTGTAATTGCTCGGCGGGGCTGGGGGTTTGTAACACAGTGCCTTAAACAATCAGAACCCAGGCATACATCAACTGCAATTATGCAAGGGTCGTCAGGAAATATACTATGAGCGGCGATTTACAAGTCGTCATTACACACATCCCTGCGCGGGTTTTAGGTTCTGCGCTCTGATTTTACGGTACAGTCTGGGGGGATCCAGTAAATGAGAGGCCCATGGTTAGCTTATACGAAGAAACGGCGCTCATGTAAAGTTTACAAGTGCTCCAACACATCCTCAAAACCATTGGTGAACCTGTCAGTATTGTCCGTCGCTAGAACCACCAGCAAACCCCACATGCCAGCACAGATTGCACGATGGGTATTCCAAAAGTCGGGCCCTCCCCGATGTACCCAAACATTGCTCAACATGCCCGAAAAAAACACGACTAGATGCACTCACAAAAACGTTCCATTGATCATAACCCCTTCCAGATCAGGACAAAGTCTTAGTTTCCGTGGGCGCTGACTGCTGGAAGCTCAGGGACAAGAGTGCAACAAACAATTAGACATTTCTAGTTCAGAATTCGGTCTATTGGGCTGGCCATGTTGAGTTCACTCACTTCTTTGCTTGTGCGTTTGCTGCAGTTATGTTCTTGCTCTCGAAAGCGGAAAGCCAAATATTCCTCAAGCAATGGACATACCCCAAATGATCCTTGGAACCCGAATATGATGTGGGGTTGGGGGGCTAAAAACAAAGTTGACTTGCTCTGTGGATCTTGCAGCCGGTACTGTTTCCTGGACACCGCCCCCCCCCCCACAAAAGGCAAGATTACGGCCAAACCACCAGAAAAAAAAGTCAACAGGATCATTCTTCTACATCCTTTTGGGGTCCGATTACAGACTTTTGTATGCATGCTTTATACCTAGACCCTCCAACTACTTGCTATACAAACCTAAGTGCCCAATATCAGGAGCTTTATAACCCCCTAAACCATGAGCCCTAAACCCTAATCCCAAACGCCACGCCCTAAACCCTAAGCCACGTACTAGAAGGGCCCTGTCAGACGTAGTGCCCCTGGGTTGAGATTTGCCTCGCAACGGGGGATCTAAAACACCGAGCTTGGCAGCGTAAGAAGGGGGACCCCAAGCATGTTTTAGGATTCATAAACTCTAGAGTTTAGGGTTTGGGGTTTAGGGTTAAGGGTTTCATGGAGCGCAACTCACTTCCTGGCAGATGCAACACGAGGCGCCCCAAAATGCTCCACACCTTAGCCCCGAAACCTTAAACTGAAACCCTTAGGATCCAGGTACCTATATAACGCTTAACCTCAAACATAGTATATACTTGTGGATCCATGCAGCTCCTATAATGAACTCCCTTCCCACTAAAATCCCCTTCGCCTCCTAGTGGTAAAGGTTCCCCTGATCATGTAGGTATCCCAGTAGTACCCGTTTCCCCTTTTTGTTTTGGAGTCTCCTTATCAAGCTAAACATTTAGAAGAAGGGTGCTCTTTCTGGGAAGGGTACTTGGGAACCTGCTTATACACCAAGACGATATTGAGTGTATTTATTGGTTGAGAATTCGTTTTCGGGGGAGCGGACTAGCAACTATTGGTCCAAGTATAGGTACCTGGACCGTTTGGGGGTCAGGGTTAGTGAGAGTTGTCAAGTCACGTCCTGATGCCCGAGTAGACCCTTGCGCTGCAAAACCTATTGGTGTAGGTTTACAATTATTTTTAAGTTTCAGCATTACCTAAACCCAGAAGTATGTAAAATAATAGCCCTAAACCCAGAATAATAGCCATGAAGGCCATCATTTTACATATGTAGAAACTAATATCGTTGTTGAGCACCACTGCTCTTATCTTAAGCCGTCACAAGGCACACACATACTAGTTTTTTCAAAATATTCCGACCATGAACCGGATTACAGGTTTGGGATTCGGAGCTTCAGGCTTCCAGGTTTTAGCCTTGCCCTAAACCCTAAGCCCTGAATCCTAAGCCCTGAAGCCTAAACCTAAACTTAAACCCTAAGCCCTGAACCCTACAACCACAACCTTAAGCCCTAAACCCTAAGCCTAAACCCTAGACCTAAACCCTAGACCCCAAAAGGCTTAGGGTCTACTGTTTGGGGTTCCGGCTTCAGGCAGCAAACCTCTGCTTAGGTTGGGTCCACCAGTACGACATGCAGACGGACACGGTCGTGCTGCTGGAGTGCTAGTGTTCACCTTAATTCCTAAGCCTAAGCCCAAAATCCTAAACCCTAAACCCTGAATCCTAACCTGCATGACCTTTCTATACTTCATGCATCTTCATGCCAGAAATCCTAAGGTATCAGGTACTTAGGGCCGTGCAGGGCCTTGGTTGTGCGCTTCAGGTTTTTCGGATTTACGGATTTAGGGTTACTTCGACTTCCAAAGCATGGGTTCCCCTACAAGCCCCCTCTATACTACCACCCCTTAGGTTCCCCCTTGAGCTTATTTAGGGATGGTTGGGCGTGGGAAACCTTGCTAGGGGGGGGGGGTGATGGACATTCCAAGACTATTTGACAAAGGTTTTCGGTAGGAGCTTAGAGAATTACAAGAAACTTGCCGTCAAATGGTCGCTGTACATTTGATCCTTGGCGTCAAACTAGCTGCGCAAAGCAGCGAATCATCCGCTGAGTTTGCTGGGTTCGCTGGGTTTGCTGGGCGGGCCGGCCACTGGACCTGCTGGGCGCCTACGCCGCGAGCCATCCAGGAATCCATTCGCTGAATCTGCTGGGTCTGCTGGGCTCGCGGGGCATGCCGGCCGCGAGCCGTCCAGGAATGCGTTCGCTGAGTCCGCTGGGCTCGCTGGGTCTGCTGGGTTTGCTGGGCCGCGACCACGAGCCGTCCAGGATTCGAGTCCGCTGGGTTCGACCCATGACAAAACTGGGTAAATCAAATGCCCAAAACTCCAACATAGAGTCATGTCAAAAGACCACTCAATATCCTACATGCTACTGTTTCCAGGTAGTTGTGGCTCATGATTTCAGAGTTCCAGGTTTACAGACTAGTGCTGGGGATCGTAGGTTGGGAGTTGGCCTTCCCCTCATCAACAGTAAGCACCGCAGGTCCTGCAAGGACCCAACTAGCACAAGATGGACCCTAAACTCTGAGCCCTGCCTTAGACCCAAAAGACCTTCAGTTTTAGGGCCCTATGGT
>CAJNIZ010004741.1:10549-20629 GCA_905231905.1 Symbiodinium pilosum | reverse complement strand
AGGGCTTAGGGTGGGGGTTTAGGGTTTAGGGTTTGGGGCTTTTGGATTACGATAGAAATAAAACTCTTAAAAAATGCTGTTTGTTCATACCTATTATGGTAGATTAGTTGAAATTTTTCCAGAACACCAAGTTTGGAGTAACTTTCCGGCTCGACCTGTGGGATTCGGTCCAGAGAACAGAGACCACATCCTGAGAATGACTACACGATGTTTACAGCCAGGTATCTCCACATAGTGTCACCCCTTGTGAACGTTGGGATGGGATACATATATATAATACACTCGTACACATAGGGATCACAGGAAAGCTCGCGAGGCTGATACTTAAAACTCTGCATGGTCCCAATAAGCAACTTGACGTTTGGGAACTATGGTGCTTTCGTACACTTATCTCATGCATAACGTTTACTACCAACAGTGCGGAAGCTTCTTCGAGGAAACGGGATCCTTGTCCTAAACTTCCTATTCAGGATATTGACAGGCTTGGGGCCGAGTAGAATAGATTTTTACGTGCCTCCCCCAAAAGGACAGACCGGTAAGAAGGACATCTTGCAAGGGGTTTAAGAAAGAACCCAGAGGGTGTGAAGAGGGTCCGTCCTAATTGTGGCCCGTGGGGCTCCGCCCGGGATAGGGTTTTCCAGAATACTGTACGTCTTTCCCGTAAACCCTAAGCCCCAGGCTTTACCATGATTGAAGGGCTTTGAAGGTCATGAATCCTGAGCCTTGCATCACGTGAAAGAGTTGAAGGCTTTCAGTGTCATCGCATTGTCGCAGAGGGTTTCGGGTTAAGGGGCCTGTGGGGTTTCAGGGAGCACTGGAATCCTTGCAACTTAAGAAGGTACTTTCCCAAAATAGGGGGACCCCAATATAGACCCCAATATACTATAATCCTTATTATGGGGACCCTCAAAATGTTACCCCTAATTTTGGGAAACCCTCAGAATGACCCTGAAGAGCATGTCTACAATCCCACTTCATCCTCTGCGCATCCATGACATGAAGCGGAAACCGTTGCCATACGCGCCTCCTGCAACAAGTCACCTCGCCCCTCCTTTGTAACTTAAATCATTTCCAGGACCCTCCTTGTACCCTTAATTGGGGATATATGGTCCCTAATAGTGGGTACTTAAGCCCTAATAGAGGGTAGGAGGAGGGTCTAGGTTTTCAAGCGAAAAATAATTTGTAACTTAAGGGCCTCGGATTCAAGATTCTGGGCTAAGGATGGTTGAGGGCTCAGCTTTTAGCATTCGGCCCGGGGGCTTGGCGCTTCCAGCTTAGTATAGGTTTACACCTGGAGGGTCAGGGAGACTTAGTAAGTAGCTTAATAACCCCTATGAACCATATAATAGCCCCAGCTATCCCCATTATTGGCCTAAGTACTAAGGTTCCCCGACCCTCCAAGTAGGGTCTACGGTCTACGGCCTTGGTTTCGGGGAAACTTAAAGCAGTCATCAGCAGCCCAACAAACTTGAGGATTGGAGATTCTCAAAGAAAGGGGCACAGCAATTTTTTGCCTAAGCCCTAAACCCGAAACCGTCATGTCCTCATACGCTCCTGAATCTAATACTCAATAATGTTTAGGGAGCTTGTAATCTTGGAGGTTAGAGGGAAGGGGTTATCCTTACTGTAGGGCCTGAAATAAAAGTGCCAATATCGTGTGAGGTCATGTAAAGAATACTATACCATAACCAAACACTGAATCTGCTACCGCACTGGTAGTTGTCCGTTGTGAGCTTCCATGCTAGTCCTGCGAAGGGTAGGCCCCACTGTGTCTACCCTCCACCCTGAAACCTGAATCCTAAAACGAACATCCGATAAACGCTTGTCCCAAATCCGGCGGGCCTTCAAGTCCTACTTTGGGGCACTGGAATTTGATAACATACTACATCCGCTTACTAGGCCCAGTACAGCCCCATTGTAACCCTTTCTAAACGAGTCCCCAACCCATTGGTAACCCCAGCGTTCCGCAAGGCAAACTCTTTCTACCTCCTCAGCGCACCGATCGACTCTCGGTGAAACCGAGCTGTGTTCCAAGCACAGGCCCTACAAACTGCATGACCAAGCCTGATAGGGGTTTAGGGTTTATGGGTTTTGAATTCTCGGGCTTCAAATTCAAGATTTAGGGCTTGCCCTGAACCGCAAACCCTCCACTGTGTACAACTGCCATATGGGGAGAATGTTACAAAATACAGGGTTTAGGGTTCTACATTCTCGTTCACCTGTAGGTGCTATGATTCCTAGGGCACAGGGCATTTAGGCCAATGCAGCCTTGTGTCCGTCTACAATAGTCATACTAGCACTAGCTCTCGAATCCTAAACGGTAAGCCTTGAACCCAGAGACCCTAAACCCTAAAACCCTAAACTCCCGACCCTACACCTTCGACCCTACGCCATAAAGATACCCCCCGACTCATCTGGAGCTTCCTACTGCTGCTAATTGGGAGCTGCCTGGAATTTTGATTTGGTTTAGGGTTTGGGGTTGATTCCCCCTCATAGATCCCAAAGCAACTTTAAGCCTAAACCCTCAACCCTAAACCCTAAACCCTAAACTTGCCTCTATAGGGACCATCCCAAGGAGTGTCCATTGGGGAGGGAAGGGGGGCCAAACAATATGATCTTAAGGGTCCAAAGTACGCAGTTATCATATGCTCCAAATTCAGGATTACTGCTATAAGGCCCCCAAAGTATGTGAACCCTGAACCCTAAACCCTCAAAGCCTACACCCTAAACCCCAAACCCTACACCCTATATGTGAACCCTGAACCTTAAACCCTGAAAGCCCTAAACCCCAAAACCCAAAACCCTACACCCTCAAACACTACCTAAACCTCAAAAGCATGTAAA
The DNA here is from genome assembly GCA_905231905.1 of Symbiodinium pilosum. Classification (NCBI taxonomy): domain Eukaryota; class Dinophyceae; order Suessiales; family Symbiodiniaceae; genus Symbiodinium; species Symbiodinium pilosum. The sequence goes on along the minus strand of CAJNIZ010004741.1, from coordinate 17,785 downwards.
ATAATAGCCCTAAACCCTTAATAATAGCCATAAAGGCAATTATTCTACATACTTTTGAGGTCCAGGTATGAGGATTCAGCATTCAGGAGCAAGTTCTTGGGATGCGAGGGAGTTTGTGGAGCATAGGGTTTTGGGTTTTGGGGTTTAGGGAACTGGTAGTTTCCCAAAATAAGGGGACACCAATATAGACCCCAAAATACTACAGTATTTAATATAGGGACCTCCAAAAAGGTACCCCTAATTTTGGGAAACTTCCATTTAGCGTTTAAGGGTTCAGGGTTTAGGGATCAAGGTTGGGGCAGCATCGGATCAGGGTCAAGGAGTGGGGTTTAGGGTTTAGGGTTAGGGCTCAGGGTTTAGAGTTTAGGGTTTAGGGTTTAGGGTTTAGGGTTTAGGGTTTAGGGCTCAGGGTTTAGGGTTTAGCTGGGATGTATGGGGAAAGTGGTCCCTATTTCGCACATGCCTCTGAGACTCTAAGCTGCTACAGGTCTTGGGAACCTCCTATAGTCCGGTATATTATAATAAGATCCCCATATACCCCATACCCTATCTACTTAAAGCGGGACTATAAGCCTCTAAGCCCCTAAAGCCTGTGAGCTTCTAAGCCTGTAAACCTCTAAGCCTCCACAATGCTAAGCCTCTAAGCGTCTAAGCCTCCCACAAGCCACAGGCTCTACCACTATGGGCTATTAGACCTTGAGGGTACCTTAATCTACCCTTAATAGGGTCCTAATAGGGAATTTTAGGGTCTAATAGCCCATAGTGGTACACTTGTAACTTAGGCGTGCTTAGGGGCACTCGAGGTGCTTAGGCACTTTTAGGCGCCTAGACGCCTGTAGTTGCTTATGCTAGTACAGTATAGTATATTGTAGTATAGTACATCATAGTATAGTAGGGTATAGTATAGTATAGTATAGTATAGTAAATTATAGTATAGTATAGTATAGTACAATATAGTATAGTAGGATGTGGTGATGCACTTGTTTATCTCAGGTCTCTGAGATTACCATCCCTCGACCCTAGACTAACTGTTGGTGAGGGTTCGGGGTTTAGGGTTTAGGGTCTGGACCCTCAACCCTGACCAGAGGGACCTGTATCACAATGGCGTACGTGGTTCAGGGATTGCTTTTATTTTAGTACCTGTACCAAGTGAAGCTGAGGAAAGTACTTTCGCAAACGCAAAATCCCACAAGAAATCGCCTGCGTTCGGAACATGAAGCACATTATCTGGTGTTTCTCAGGATATTGTACTCCTGAAATCATACCATGGATCCTACTACTTGGAAGTTCAGGAAAACCACAGCGCCATGATGACTGGACTCTTAACCCAGTCATCACCGTCATGGGGGACGCGGCGGGCTCATAATTGGGTATAAGAACAACTAAAAGGATTTAGGGTTTGGGTTTCCTTGAACCTTCCAGTCGGGGTGCTCTGAACCCCGAACCCACTGTGGGGTTCTCAGAATCGAGGTCTTCCTGGAAGATTTCTATAGAGGATGTAGAGACTATAGGGGAATTGTCATTAGCAGTTGAATATAGGGGCACGTAAGGATTTGCAGGGCACATGCGCTTCAGGGTAGCAATGGTAAAGAAGCACATAGAAAAGAAACGAGGCACAGAAAGATACCGGGTCTTAGGGTTTGTTGCTAGGCAAATATTTCACGAAACACGAATAAATTCAAGAAACCTGATTACAACTCGGGTACAAAGAACTGCGCGTTTAGGGCTTAGCAGTCCTGCTGGTTACTGGTATACCAAAAATCTCTAGCCGTGCATTCCTTATGGGTTTCAATATGATACGAAACAAAAACTAATTCCAACAGTAACCCCAAACCCTAAGCCCACCCTAAACCCTAAACCCCTAACGAAGACGGTAGATGCATTATGAGACATCAGTGTTGGAATTATTCCATCAACTATAGAGGACTGTAGGAAATTAACTGGATGTAACTTGCCTGGCAGTGGCTGTCTTCTCGCCTAGAAATCAAGTGACCCGGCCTTATAGTCCCTGTTTAGATAGATAGAATATGGGGTATATGGGGCTCTTACTATAGTATATCCAAAGCCATATTCTATCTACCTAAGGGGGACTATAATATGTTTTATAGTCTAAACTCCTAGTATCCCCCGAAATAGCCCTCTAATAGGAACCCTATATAATCCCCCATATAACCCCCTTTTAAGGAGTTTAGCTCATATGTTCTCTGTTGAGCCGCCGGGAGATGTCTGTTTACAGCCCACAGAAGCCTTGCATCTTCAGGATCCTAAGCTCTAACCCATACCCAGACCCCTGGGAGGATCTAAAAATTAGATCCCCTATATAGACCCATTATAACCCCTATATAGTCCTTATATAATTTCCCATATGCTTCTAGGGGATCTAATTTTTAGATCCCTTTGGGGGTCTGGGTACCCCTAAGCAATAAACCCCCTCCCCTTAATGAGATTTTAATAGGTAACCTAATATTAAGGCCCTTTAAAAGGCGGGGGTTTATTCATCATGGGTCTACATTAAACCTCTAAATCCTAAATCCTAAACCCAAATCCGTAAACCCTCCCAAACCATAATTGAGCCCTGAAGCGTCAGCTCTAACATGAGATCTGGGATCACCAGCGTTCCCCGGCCACGCAACCGCCGCGCAGTCGTATAGCTGTGCCTTCGGGCTTTGCAGCTTCAGGGTTGGGCCTTTAAGAATCCCTGGTATGGGGTTTGGGGCTCAGGGTTCTGGATTTAGGATTCAGGGTTTATTTGGGGTTTAAGGATTCTCCTCAACGGAATAATACGGATCAATACCGGTTCTGGTCCTGACCTCAGTAACGAGGTGACCAGCCCGCTGACAGGCCAGACACCTCCCTATTGGAGTGCTTGTGCCACCCCACGAATGCTCAGTGACGTCAGAAACCTTAACCTTGGTGCTCAATGAGTCACGCTTAGGCGGTTTGACCCAAGGAATACGTCTTTTCTTCTTCCTCACAACGTGAGGTATGGCCTCGATAAGAGGTGGAGGTGTATTCTTGGCACGGCGCCTCGAGCGAAGCCACCGAAAGAGGAAAAAGCAGATGGCGAGACCTGCCGAGGTGACGAACCCGTACAAGTAAGAGGTGGTAGCAAGCCCCCAACCCAGGCCAACCCTGCCGCAGATAGTGGCAAGGACACGAAGCCGGTAAAGAAAAGGCATGGGCTTAGGTAAGGGTTTAGGCTTAAGGTTTAGGCTTTTGGGTCGCAGGTTTCGATTGGGGTCTTGCAGTTGCTCCTCCCTGAAGTAGATAGAATATGGGGTATATAGGGTTTAGGGTTTGCCGGATATAGTCCCCCTTAAGTAGATAGAATAGGGGGGTATTTGGGGATCTTATCATAATATACCCAAAGTCATATTCTATCTGCTTAAGGGGGACGGACTATAACCCCACGAGAAACCAACGGCAATCCCTTGCACCATATACCCCCTATACACCCCCCATTAGGGACCACATACCCCAATTTAAGGGTACGAAGAGGGTCCTGGCAACTAGGTTCCCTGACACCTGCTTGAAGGCGCAGAATAGCCATATTACAGGACCAAGGCTTTCCTCATATGTAGGAAAGACGGTGCTATTCAAGGGTATAGTCGTGGGGTTTTAAGGACAGTTCCTAAACCCTAAAGCTAAAAGTATGTAAAATAATAGCCCTAAACCCAGAATAGCAGTCATAAAGGCCATAATTTTTACATACTTTTAGGGTCCAGGTTCTAACTGGATGACACGTACCCTGAAGCTCCAAGTAGCCGTGGGGGTGCACTAGGAGCACTGCCTCACCATAAACTGAGCTATGAAAAGTACGGCTTTAATTAGAAGTGGATGCTGAAATCCTGCATGACCCTAAGTACATTATAGCTGTGGAATCATGATGTTACAGAATGCCATGGCTCAGCCAAGATTCTCAGCATCAATACCTCCCTGAACCTTCAAAACAACCATAAGCCCTTCAGTTGCCCAAGCGTCAGAAAAAGTTGATTACCTGGCGTGTAGGGTTTTGAGCTGAAGCCCTGATTTAGGGGCTCCATGTCTATAAATATTACCTACATTGAGCCCACATTGTCTATAAGTAGTGCCTACATTGGGCAACCCTAAACCCAAACCCTTAAACCCTAAACTTACCCTAGAAGCCCAGGTACCCATATAGTAGGTCCTTGGGTTATAGATCGTATAATTTTAAACAGGAACTTAAGGACAGGAACCCAATATATAGGTAACTGGGCTATTTGGAACCCTAAACCCTAAACCTTAAACCCTTAAACCCTAAACCCTAACCCTTAAACCCTAACCTTAGGTAAGGGTTTAGGGTTTAGGGTAGGATTCAATCCTGAAACCTTGGCGATTTCGCCTCAAACGCTGGCCTTTGTTTTTTTGACAACCCGGGCCCTAAATCGTCTAGGGTTTAGGGTTTAAGGTTTAGGGTTTAGGGTTTAGGGCCTAAACACTGAACCCTGGATCCTTTCCGTAAACCTCTATTATCATTTGAGCTGTAGTCTAAACTCCTAGTATCCACCTTCATAAGCCCTATAGTAGTCCCCTATATAATCCCCTGGTATAACCCCCCTTTAAGGAGTTTAGGCTATAGCTCATTTGGCCCCCCCATTAAGAGCCTATAATAGCTCTCAAAGACAGGATCCTCAACCGGACGGGGTTTGGGGGCACTGCCAGAAGTTGTCACTTTTTAATGCCTTTCTGGAGTTCATGTCTGGATTAAGGGCAATAAATCGAAAAAACAAATATGTTCAACATGGAGGGTTTAGGGTTCAGGGTTTTGGGTTGTCTTTATGAACACACGTAAGCTCACTTCCCGGTTCGATTTCAACTTGCTTCTCCTTTACCTGGATAACATCCACACTTGGTCTTGGGTAATTGCTGGGTAACAGCTGGGTAGTATGTAATAGTTCTAACATGACTATATCTATGAATATATACACACCCTAAACCCTAAAGCCCTTAATATAATCCCCATGATAGACTTTTCCTGGTTGGGGCAGTACACAAACCTAAGTTCCTGAGAAAGCAGGGTTTAGGGTTTAGGTTTCAGGATTGATTAGGGTTCAGGGATCAGGGTCTAGGGTTTATAGGTTTCGGGGTTTAGAGTTTAGCGTTTATAGGTTGCAGGTTTTAGGGTTCAGGGTTCCGGGTCTATAGGTTTCTAGGTTTAGGGCTTCAATATAAGGATTCGGGGTCAGGGTCTAGGGTTCAGGGATTACAGATTTCTGGGTATAGGGTTTAAGGATTAGGGGTTAGGTTCTGGGGTTTGGGGCTCAGGTTTGGAGGTTAAACGTTTAAGGCGTAAGGGTACGGGTCTGGGCTTTAGGGTTCACGGTTCAGGGTTTAGGCTTTAGGTTTCAGGGCTTTAGGGTTTGGTGGATTTTGGTAACCTCAACACCCAGCGTGAGGACCATAGAGGTTTATGTCGGGATATATGGAACGTAGAGCTTGATGTTTACATAGTTTAGGGTTTAAGGTTAGGGTTTAGGGTACCTTAACCTCTATAACTACTACGGACACAAAAAGAACCATCTGGCAGCAACGGGGTCCTAAATGGGGGGTTGGAGTTACCCAAGCCCGAAACCTTAAACCTGGTATTGAAATTCCACACTTGACCCCAAACCCTACATAAACTGCACTAGGTAGGAAAACCCTCAAGTTATGACCAGATGGTAGCCCATATCCTGCTCTCGCTACCATGATGCAAAACAGTATGTTTCGCAAGAGCAGCTTCCCCAAAAAAGGGGGGAAACCCAAAACGGTACCCCTACTTTGGGAACCCCCCATGATGCCTACTGTAGAAGCCTAGATAATTGCCAACATTGTCCCCTCGTACTCTCTGATATAGGATTTTGGGGGTAGATTTCACTGTGATCATATAGGGGCCCTATATAATCACAAGAAAATGTACCCCAAGATCCTGTATGGGCCGCTGTCTTACCTACAAACTGCACCTTCATCGCCGCCGCGGGCTCCGTCGCGGGCTCTGCCGGCGTGGGCTCCGTCGTGGGCTCCGGTATTCACGCCGGGAGCGGGTGTCGGCGCTGGCGAGCGATGCAGGGGTTCTGGGTCTGGGGTTTGGGGTTTGGGGTTTAGGGGTTCTAGGTGTGCTTTGTGGGACCTTGCGGTTACTAATGGATTAGGAAACCTACTTCTAACGGGTTACAATAGGGCTATACTGGGCCTAGTGAGGGGATACTCCACGGTTGTCCAGGATTTACGTACAAACTTTTGGGTTTAAGTATCTAGGAGCTGCAGGGTCAAGGGCTGAAAGGGGCTTCGACCTTCGGGGTTCACGAGGTTTAGGGTTGAGGGTCCAGGGTCGTAAAGTTTACGGTTTAGAGTTTAGGGCTGCGACAGGATTTCCAGGAGTTGAGGGACGAATTGCTCGTGGAATGCAGGAACCGCAGAAAGGTGTAGGGGCCAAGGGTTTAGGGTTGAGGGGTTTGGGGTTTAGGGGTTTAGCATTTAGGGGTTTAGGGCTAGTCAAAATTACGATCCCTTCTTGCGCCACTGTAGGGTTGCGGTTCCAAGGAGTGATGGTTAGCATCCTGACATGAAGTATACTTGAAGGTTCGGAGGACTTAGTAAGTAGGGTAGGGTTGAAAAAGACAAGTTCGCGCAAGGCTCCGTCCCAGAATTGCTCTTGAACGCGTGCCACTCAAGATTCCCACACGTCATGGAGATTCGGGACATAAGGGGGTTATGACAGGTCCGCTTTCTGTACAGATTTCCCTCAAGACTTTGTGCAGGGCGAATCCACAAAATTGCTGTGGTGCCCAGTCCATTATTCAGGCTTCCGTACTCCCCCTTCAATTTTCCTTTCTACTTGATTCTCCTAACCCAGACCCATGATTAATAAACCCCCTCCCTTAATTAATGAGATTATAATAGGGATCCTAATATTAAGGTCCTTTAAAGGAGGGGGTTTATTAATGATGGGTCACCCCAACTCCCCTGCTCTGACTGCTTTTGCACCCTCAGCCCTAAACCCTAAACCCTAAACCCTCAGCCCTATAAACCCTAAACCCTAAGCCCCTAAGACCTAAGCCAAAAAAACCTAAGCCCAAAACCTAAAACCCTGAAACTCCTAAGCCCCAAACCCTAAGCCCAAAACCCAAAACCCTAAAACTCCTAAGCAGGCGCTCTGGCTTACAGCTTCGCTTTGCACGGTGCATGAGTGTGAGTTATGGGACGTTTTTTCAACTTGTGGTTTATGATTGTGGA
>CAJNIZ010004740.1:7486-20837 GCA_905231905.1 Symbiodinium pilosum | reverse complement strand
CTCCAGGGGCTCCAGGGGCCTCCAACAGGCCTCCGGGGCCCCAAAAAACCCTTTCAAACGAAATAGGCCACCCGGGTGGGGGGTCGGCCCAGGCTGAGGCGTGTCTGCAAGGGGGAGTAGAGGGGGTTTTTTAAGGGATCTGAACGCCCTGAGGCTGGATGCCTCGGCGAATCTCTAGGAACCCTCAAGGAAGGTCTGCTGTCCAGATCCTCCTGGGGATCTGGGTCCCCTAGAAGGGTTTAGGATTTCGGGTTTCGAAACCTTCAATCCTAAACCCCAAGCGCTAAACACGAAACCCTAATCCCTAAACCTTAAACCCTAAACCCTAATCGCTAAACCCTAGGCCCTCGACCTTAAACCCTAGCAATAACAAGTGCAAAGGGATGATGCTTTCTGAGCAATCGGAAGCTGCTGGCAAAGCCACAGCAACATCTTCGTGGCCTGGCGCCTGAGCCAACATACCGCGGAAGACATATGGCTCTTTAGGGTTAAGGGCTTAGGGTGTGGGATCCAGGGTTTAGGGTTTAGGTGTTACGGTTCAGGGTTTAGGTTTTAGGGTTTAGGGTTTATAGGGTTTTGGGTTCAGGATTTGCGGTTTAGGCTAAAACACTTGAGTAGTAGTTTATAGGGGCATACTAGAGCCCCCAAGACAGAAGAAGAGCATATCGAATTTTGTTGTTCTAGTATTCCATAACAGCTACATCACCTTTCTTTGCTTAGGGTTTAGGTCGTAGGGTTTGCATTTATATAGGGTTAAGGGCTTAGTTCTTTGGGGTAAGGGTTTGGGATTGAGGGTTTGGTGTTTGGTGGTTTAAGGGGTTACGATGACTTCGAGACAACTTATGACAATTACAACGATGGTAAAAGCAATCGTAGTCTTAAGTGAAATTGCACAAATGGCAAGACTAGTACTAACAGCAACCATAGGGCTGATAGGGGTTGTTGGGTCTAATGCTTGATAGGGCTGATAGGGGTTGTTGGGTCTAATGCTTGGGTCTAGGATCTCGGGCTTAGATTTATCCCGAAACCTGTACGGCTGTGACTCCTACTATCTAGTCTCAAGTAGGTCTAAGCCCTAAACCCTAACCCGTAAACCCTAACCCCTAAACCCTGACCCCCCAACCCTAAGCCCTAAACCTTCACCCCTAAAGCCCTAAACCCTATACCTTAAAAAAGTTCCATGGTAGTTCCTGCAGTTCTCATGCTGTCAGTCGTAGGCTTCCCGAGGGACCATGCAAGGTGGACATAGGGGTCCTTTTGATAGTTCAGAATTTAGTGTTTAGGGATTAAGGTTTAGGGTCTAGGGATTAATTAAGGTTCAGGGATTAGGGTTTAGGGTCTAGGGATTCGGGTTTAGGCTTTAGTGTTTAGCGTTTAGGGCTAATTGACGGGATGCTAATTGGGGGCGGGGGTGGGGGAGGTCTAGTAGGGTAACGCATGAAGTTAGATATTCAATCTCTCAGTACTGAGGAACCCTCAAGAGCAGACCAAACCTCACTGGGGTTTAGGGTATAAGGGTCTGGGCTAACCCTTAACCCTAAACCCTAAACCTATGCACCTTCACTCCTGGATTTGTTGGATACTTATAAAGGCAAGTAAAAAGACCCTAACCAATGGTTAGGACCTTTCACATGAAGCTCCCTCAAGCCTCATTCCCGTACGGTAGCTTCCGGAAATGGGGGGGGAAACCCCTTCATATGCGTATACAAATATAACCCTTGAATTATACGCGTATATATATATACATATATACACATGTATGCGTATAAATATATATATATATATACACACTCAGTTCAATACTTACTATAGGGATCCACCAAATGCGACCCCTATTCCTGATTTCTGTTCATGGTTTTGAGCGGTTCTGGCCTCTGCGCTGATGATAGAGTAGCTTCGGAAGAAGCTGCCTTTGCATGGCTTCATATAGAAAAGGGTCCACTAGAAATTCTGCATGAGATAGTTGGAAGGTATGTAGTAGCACTGGCGTGGACATGAGAACGTTCTGTCGCAGTGACCCATGAAAAGGCCACTGTTGAAAAACGGAAATTGAAGGCATTATGCTAGCCTTCCCGCTTCCGAGTCTTTGGATAGGGTTTAGGGTTCAGGGTTTAGGGTTAACCCTAAACCCTAAAAACCCTAAACCCTAAACTTGGGATTTAGATTTTAGGCTTCAGGCTGTTGGGTGATGATCTTCATTTCTAAGAGCTAACTCGTACATCCGCAAGCTGTTGATCAGCATTCAAGTTGTCCTCAGTTTAGGGTTTAGGGTTTAAGGTTTAGGGTTAGGGTTTAGGGTCGACAGCCTTACAGCTGTCCTCAGTTTCAAATTCCGAGGCCTCTACAGGTCTCCGCAGCGTACTGCTTGTCAGTAGGGAAGAAGGGAATCTAGTCACTATAGAATCCCACATATAATTGATTCCCTTGTTCGCTGCTAACCCTAGACTCTAAGTCCTATATCATATCATATTCCCTTATTCCCTACGAAGCACCAGCAAGGTAGTCTTGTTTGCATATTCCCTTCTTCCTTACTCACCCTGAACCGTAAACCGCATAGTTTGCATTTCCTGGAGCACGATTAAGACTCTAGATCCTAAACCCTAAATCCCTAAACCCCCGCGCCCTAAACCCTACACCCCCCTAACCCCTAAACCTCTAACACCAAAACCTCTAAACCCCCAAACCCCTAAACCTCTAAACCCCTTAACCCCTAAACCTAGGCTTAGGAGTAGTTTGGACCCTTTGGGGGGTCCAGAGATGATATAGGAATCAGAGAGGCGCAGGTTTCCATTCAGTTTAGGGTTTGGGTTCGGGATTTAGGGTTTAGGAGTTTAGGGTATAGGGTTTAGGGTTGTAAGGCTTGAAGGCTTTAGGGTTTTGGGGTTTTAAGGTTCAGGATTCGTGGTTGCCGTGCAGGTTTTGGAGCGATTCGAAGCCTTAAGCCCAAATCCATCAACAACCAAGGGCCCAGCGCGCCGAAAGACACGGCCATACATATCACTTTATAGTCTACTCCCATGTTTCTTACTTACCTGAAACCCTAAACCCTTACAAATCACGTCATGCCTTGGCTTACATAATCCCTGATTTTAGGGTTGAGGGCTTAGGGTTTAGGGTTTAGGGTTTAGGGTTGAGGGCTTAGGGTTTGCAGAGTCCTTGTCACTGAATTTCGGGCGTATAGCCATACCAAATAAGCGTCCAGGTATCCATCATTCATACTCTCCCAAAGCCTTGTGCTGCAATGACCAGTGCTATTACACTTTCCTACGTACTTAGCTTTTGACATTGGACCCCAAATCCCCGCATCCTTCAACCCCTAAACACTTAACTTCTAGACCCCAGATCCCTAAACCTTTGACCCCACAAGTTCTAAACGTCAGAGTCCCAACCCCATACCTCAAACCCCTACATCCCTAAACCAAAGCCCCCCCTTGACCTCGCAGCATCCTTGATCCTAAAACTTCCGCCTGAACCTCTGGCCCGTGGCAGACGTAAAAGTCCCAGGGGTTGGAAAAACTTAAACCTGGTAAAATTCCAGTATAGTAGCTTCCATGTCATTTCCCATTATCCCCATATGAGCTATAGTCTAAACTCCTTAAAGGGGGTTACATAGGGGATTATATAAGGGGGCTACTATAGGGGCTATTAAGGGGGATACTACGAGTTTAGACAAATATTACCCCATAAACCTAAACCCGCAGCATCCTTGATCACAGCTTTCCGTTGCTGTTGGGGCACGCTTTTGACGCAACCTTCGTGTCCAGGCAACTTGCCAGTTGATTTTCAAGGGTTATTGGGTTTAGGGTTTCAAGGGTGGTCCTGCCAGGATTTAGGGCTATAGGGATAAGGGTTGAGGGTTATTGGGGTTCAGGGTGTGTGTTGGAGCTTAGGGTTTCAGGGCTTAGGTTTTAGGGTACTGGCTTAGGGCGTAATAAATGATTTTAGGTTTAGGCTTTAGCCTTTCGGGTTTGGATTTTGGGGTTTAGGGTTGAGACAGAGAGGGAGAGAGAGAGAGCCTTAATGTCCAGGTCCCGCAAGTGCACTTCCTCCTCTTGCAAAAGCCTGCAATTTTGAGAGTACCTGGTGCTTGTTTATACATCCCAAATATGAGATTCTGCATCATACGGGCTCCGGAAGAAGCCCTTCAATCTTGAAAGACTGTGGCTAGCCAAACCTTGTATAACGCTATGCATCGCCATGTATCTTTACAGAAGCTCTACAAGTCTAGAAGGTCCAAGTGCCCAAATAATGGCGCCTATCATGGGCATTTGGTATCTAAAGCCCTTACATAGATCCTACATGTCCCATGTACCCCTACATATTCCTGTATACCCCTGTATATACAGCCCCCCCCCCTTTAGTAGATAGAATATGGCTTTGTGTATATTTTAATTTTTAATAAGATCCCAAGTACCCTATATCCTACGTAAGGGTGACTATATGTATATATACACGTATGTCCTACAACCTCCCATCAAAGTGGCATCCAAATGCACAGGCCGCCCCCCAGGATTTTCATGGCACAGTCGGCCGATCCCGTTTTCGCCCCTCACCTGAATGCGGTGTAGGCTCCTGGAGGGTTTTGGGGTTTAGGGTTGTAGGTTCTTTGGGTTTATGTTTTCAGGGTTTAGGGTGTAAGGCTTACGGCTTAGGGCATTTGGGTTTTGGTCTTGTTGATCTTAGGGCCTTGGGTATTTAGGGTTGGGGCCCTGTGGGGTGACGGGCTTTTAAGAGTCTAAGGGTTCAGCCTTCGGCTTTAGGATGTGGGTTCCCCAACCCCACTTTTTAGAATACAATTGCTTACCCTGAGGGTACCCTCATTCAAAGATTGCATTGAAATCATGGCTCTATACTGCTCATCCTAGGTTCCCCCCTTAACTAAGGTTCCTAATTGAGGTTAATTCGCGGGGAACCTTGGGGGGGCCGGGGGTCTAGTAGAGGAACCCATCATGTAAAGGGGTGAGCCATGTAGAAGCATGCGTTTTTATCAACCTGGCATGGGGCTAATATGGGCCCCCCTCCTTCGCTCCCTCAGAAAGCCTCAATGTCCCCAAATAGCAATTACAAGGTTGCACAATACATCCTAAACCCTAAAGCACCTCCTCAACCCTCCCGTAAACCCGAAATAGTCGTTTCCATGTTGAACTCCACCTCCTAAACCCTCCCCTAAACTTCAAGTATTGATCTCCATGTTCTTTTCCACTTCCTCAACCCTACCCTAAACCCTCAGTAGTAGTTCCTAAACCAAAAACCCTAAACCCTAAACCCCTAAACCCTAAACCCTGAATTTCCCATTCCCGCTTAAACCTGCTATGACAAGGAAGCCTTGGGCTTGTCGAATCAGCCGGAGACCTGCCAGGAGAAGTAGCCGCGAAGGTTTCAAGGTTTCAGGATCTGGGATTTAGGGGGGTTTAAGGTGTATGGTGGGTTCGGGGTTCAGGGTTTATAGGGGTTATGATCTGGGATTTAGGGGGCCTAAGTTGAAGGTTTATGGTGGGTTTAGGGTTTAGGGTTTGGGGTTTATAGGGGTTATGTGTTTTACCGCTACCTGAACCCCAACAGAATGTAGAACAAAGGCCTTGCGGGCTGTTTTAGAGGGGTTGGGGGCGATTTTTTCACCTAGTATTGGGGTCCACGATTCACCATACAAGGACTATTGGTCTTTCATCAAATGGGCCATGAGGGTTCCCTGTTCGTTGGACGGGTTTGGGGTTGTAGGTTTCAGGGTTTACCTCCCCCCTAAACTCACATGGAACCCCGAAAAAACCTGCAAGGGTGGCTTTTCCTTTCATGCTTGCCCATGTGGAGTTTGATATTAATTTGGGGAAGGGCAGTGTGTTTAGGGGTGTTAGGGCCAAAGGGGTCCGAAACCCTAAACTCCATAAATTCTAAACCCTAAACCCTAAACCCTGACCGCAGTTGTAGGGTTTAGGGTTCGGTTTTAGGATACCACGTCCAGGAACGGGGGAGCCTGAGTCCTGCGCAGTTTCCGTTGTTGGGACCGGATTCCTAAGTTTCAGGGGTTTATAGTCCGCCTCAAGAAGATAGAATATGGCTTTACGTATATTATAATAAGAGCCCCATATACCCCTATATTCTATCTACTTAAGGGGGACTATAACCTAAACCCTAAACCCTAAACTGTAGTTTCCATTTTCTTTTCCATTATCCCATATAACCCCCTATATTCTACCTACTTAAGGGGGACTATAGTGTTTGGTGTTTAGGGTTGAGGGAAGTAGGCTACAGTCTCCTACCTAAAAACATCTCAAAATGGTGCGGTTTAGGGTTTTGGGTTCCTAGATTAAGGCTCCAAATTGTGACAGTATTTCTTTGGGCCTCATGTTTCGACAGCCAAGCCCTTAAACCTTCCTGCTTTGACAAAATTTCCTAGGCGGAGGCGGAGATTCAGGCTAAGTTGTCCTAAACTTGGGCGTCTTGCAACTTTCCGTTTCAGATGGTAGTCCCACTGGGCTTGACGTGGTTTAGGGTTTAGAGCTTCTTTTTTCCAAATATTTCAAGCCCAAAGCGTGCAGGTTCAAACGGTCAATGGGATAGAACTTGAAGGTTTTTGAGGTTTAGCCGGTAGGGGGTGGCTCGGGTGTTCAAGATTTCATCAGACAAGTTGTGAACCCAAATTCCGAACGCCTCAGCGCTTAGATGAATGGTTTCCAAAAATTTGGGGTACCCTTTTGGGAGGGGTCCCTAGAACAAGGATTCCAGTTGTTGGGGCTCTATCTTGGGGTCTCCTATTCAGGGAGACGAATAACATTTCTTTCCACAGATCAATGTACTGCACGCACCCATACTTGGGTGGCGTTTGCAGTACGATTTCCTCTATTTGGTGTCCCCAGTCGACGCCCTAACCCCTAACCCAAAACGTAGTTAAGGCAAACTCCTGCACCTCATCTCTTACCCATATGGAAAGTTCTCAAAATCAGCCCTAGATAATCCCTGACAAATAAGGCGACCTCTGTAGTTTTTCTATAATCCCAACATAATCGCAGGGCCCCTAGAATCCCCACCCCCCAATTTTTGACAAACACAAAATCGCTGAGCCTGCATCAGACACATGCGCACCCCTTGCAGCCGTCAGCCCAAGCTCCGAATGGAGCGTAGCTGAGCTGAGCGTGAGCCATTTGATGCAGGGTTTTCAGGGTTGAGTTGGTTCAGGGTTTAGTTCGGGTTTAGGGTTTAGGGTCTAGAGTCTATTTAGGGTGTAGGGTTTAGGGTTTAGGGTCCAGTTAGGGTGTAGAGTCTAGGGCTTAAGGTTTAGGAATCAAGGTTTAGGATCTAGGGCCCTACACACCCTGGACCCTGAAGACTAAAACTCAAAAGTCAAAAGCCTAAAATGGATTATAAACCTTCAGCCGTAAGCCTTTACGCTTCGAAACTCAAGAGCCTGCTAATCCTTAAATCTAAGCCCTAAACCCAAAGCGAAGAACCCCGAGAAGTACTGCGGGCGCCAAAATTTGATTTCTGTACATCGAACCTTCCTGAACTCGAACTCCTCAATAGCCAAATCCGAGACCCTGAACCCCAGACCCTAAACCACTTACAAACCCTCATCCCTAAACACTAGACCCCACACCCTTAACCGACCAAGCCCCTAAATCCTAAATCTCAACGCTAAATGCCATTAATCCTCAGTCTGAAACCCTAAGGCCTTAACCCTGAACCCCACACATCTGAAGTTTAAATCCTTAGCCCTAAAATCTTAACCCTACATCCTACAGCCGACATCCAACCCTTAGCACTAGTCCTAAGACCTACAACCCTATATACTCCAATATGACCCCAACCCCTCTATCTAAACCTCAAGCCGGAAACCTAAACAGCAAACCCCCAACCCTAAACCCTAAGCCCTAAACCCTAAAACTTAAACCCTAAATCCTAAACCCTTCAGCCCCAAACCCTAAATCCTCAACCCTTCAGCCCTGAATCCATGGGTGGCGCTGCTAGCATTCCAGAGCCCAGCGATCTGCCAGAGAGCGCCCGCCAGGCTTAGCAATCAGGGCTCAGGGTTTAGGGTTTAGGGCTTAGGGTTGAGGGCTTAGGGTTTGGGTTTAGGGCTTAAGGTTTGGGGCTTTGGGTTTTAGGGTTTAGGGGTTAGGCTACGCCCTGCATGCCAATCCCCACACTCATCCCGAGACCTTACTCATTAAACCCTAATCCCTAAACCCGAAACCCACTCCCTGAACATCATACCAGGCCCCTCCAGTCCCACTGAAGTAGATAGAAGATGGGGTATGTGGGGATTTTATCATGAACTTGCGCACTTTCATGTTTCGTCTGCTTGAGGGGGAGTCGGTGCTCTGAACTTCCGAAGCCTAGACCCTACACCCTAAACCCTGCAACAACTGGGACCTTTTGGTGAGGCGGTGCTCGGCGCTGCCACACCCGAGGCCGCATGTGTAGAGATTAGGATTTAGGGTGTAGGGTTTAGGTTTTCGGGATGAGGAAGTAGCTTTTAGAGATTACGGATAAGGGTTTAGAGATAGAGATGAGGAATTAGGTTTTAGAGATTAAGGTCTGGCATTTAGTGATGAGGAATTAGGTTTCGGAGATTAGGATTTGTAGGTTTCAGTGATTCGTTACGGACTAGGGGGGGTTTTGTCTCAGGATTGCAGATATTCAGGGAGGAGGTTTGAGGTCTAGGACTTAGCGCCTAAGACTGTTTTTTTGCTTCGGGTACACGATTTTGGGCTTGAGGTTTAATGCAGATTAGGGCTTAGGGCAGAGGGTTCAATTTTGGGGTATAGGGTTTAGGAAGTTTAGGATTTAGGGTTTAGGCCTTCGTGGCGTGTTGAGAGCAATGAAGGATTGGATGCCTACCTATCTGAGTGATGGTGGCTTTGAGTTCGGGCCACAGTCCGCAGTGGGAACCAGATATCCAAACCTTAGCCCCTAAACAGCTAACATGGGCGATGTCCCTTAACCCTTAACCGTTAAAATCCAAACTCCTTCAAAACTTTGTACAATAAGAATATACTGTACAAATGCCGCATGCCCTAAGCTTGGACCGAAGACCTTTGAAAGAGGCAATCGCAGCTCTGCTGCGAGACGGCCGGGTGCGAAATGTGGTGGTGCCATCCTGAGATTTGTCCCCACCTTATTGGTTAGACAGGGATTCATGATGCTACATGTGGGGATAAGCAGTAGAGACTCAATGCGAAGCAAATGAAGAGGAGTGGACGATCTTATCATCGAGTGGTTTTTGAGCATAATTGCCAATGTCGTGATTCTAGATTCTGCGAAAAAACTTCGATAGTACATGGGCTACTGTCTAAAGTCCTTAAAGGGGGGTCATGTAGGACATTCTATAAGGACGACTATAGGGTTTACGGAGGGGGATACTAAGGAGTTCAGACCAACCCTAAACCCTATATTACAGGGGCTTATTACTGGAGATTCTTGGAGTTCAGGCCCTGAACCTTAAACCCTAAACCTTATATTATAGGGGCTTA
The DNA here is from genome assembly GCA_905231905.1 of Symbiodinium pilosum. NCBI lineage: Eukaryota > Dinophyceae > Suessiales > Symbiodiniaceae > Symbiodinium > Symbiodinium pilosum. The sequence goes on along the minus strand of CAJNIZ010004740.1, from coordinate 11,370 downwards.
TTAAGGGGATACTAGGAGTTCGGACCCTAAGCCCTAAATCGTATATTATATAGGAGCCTATTACTGGGGATACTAGGAGTTTAGACTATAGCTCTTGTCTTCAGCTCTCCCTTGTCTTCTTTTTCATGATAATTGTACTTGTAATAGGTTTTGGTAGAATATGTACGGGGCAATTTAAAGCGATCTCACCCGACCTCACCTTAAATGGTAGCTAGCACCCATTTAACAACAAAGTAGTCTACATGCTTGTCATTTTGGCGTTCCATGTGATTTTGTGTCGGGTGTCACTGCTGGCATTCGGAGCTGGATCGTTGTTTTATGACATGTATTACATTGCTTTTGCATGGCTTTTACTCTTTATAGCCATTGTTATTGCTACTCGGCTCGCAACATTCTTGCAGTTCTGTGCTGTATTATGCATATCACTTTGCTATGACTAGCATCACCAATGCATTCATGTCTAACCTCTACCTACTCCTATATAATCCCATGTAAGCCCCTCTTGCAGTATATACTTGCATTCACCCCAGCACTCCCCCTCAAGCACCAGTAAGTCATGAAGGGGCGTAGACTTGGGGTTATTATAACTGATCGCTTTGAATAGGGCTTGGGTTTGGGCTTTGACTAGGATGTAGGGTTGTATAATGGGCTGGGGATTGTGTCTCTTATGCAAAGAGATTTTCATGGGGCTTGGGACAGTTTTCATATGAACTAGCTGGAGACGGCACAGGAAAATAATTGTAATGAATCAGCCTTCTATGGCAAGCGGTTACTTTAATTCTTGACTAAGAGGCTATGAGTTGGGTACCCTAAGCCTTCATCTGCATTCCTAATCTTCAGCTCCAGAGAACCCTACTTGCAGAGGCGTGCTACTTATAATCTGCGTTTTTCGGGTTTAGGGTTTAGAGTCCCCACTTCGGGGACGTAGGGGACTATATATTTGGGTTGTGTGATAATCAGGGGTAGGTTGGACGTAGCCCGCTCCTCCACGTACAGTAGATGCACTGAACCTTCAGATCTAGGGTTTAGATCTTAAGGTTTATAAACTTTCAACCATAAACCTATAACCCTGAACCTTCAACCCTACGCCCCAGAAACTACATCCTGAACCCCAAAACTATATGCCAAAGCCCAAAAACCTACACCCCAAACCCCAAAAACCTAAACCCTAAACCCCAGGCTACACCCTGAACCCCCAAAACTACACCCTAAATCACCAACAAACTTACCCTAACCATCCAAAACCCTTACCCTAAACCGCAAACCCCAAAAGCTGCCGCCCAAACCTTCAACCCTGTTTTCAGGTTGCTGCCGGTGCCGGGATATCTGTCGCCGCTGGGATTCCTGACTTTCGGACCCCAGGCCCTTGTTGAAGGGACTTTGCTGGGAACCCCTAACAGGGAACCCCAAGAATATAGCAAGAATATAGTAGGAATATAATAGGAAGATACCCACCAGGGTCCTTGCATTCTATTACTTTCCTACTATATTCTTGGGGTTCCCTGTTTGGGGTTCCCATTAGAGCCTTTTTGCTTGGGATAGCTTGGGAGCTCCAAGTATCTAAGAATTCCGATTTAGGGTTTGGGGTTTGGAGTTTATGGTTTGGCCTAAACCCTAGACCCTAAAGGGTCCAGGGTTTACGGTTTACGGTATCGGGTTTTGGAGAAGCGGGGGACTTCTGAGCTTCTCATTCTCGTTCTTATAACCCATTCAAGAAGTCTTCTACGGCCACTACGTAGAGCTATGATTGGGTGGTCTTGGGTTTAGGGTTTATAGGGTTAAGGGTTTAGCCACTACGTAGAGCTATCATTGGGTTACAGTGTACAGTAACACGCCCTATCCACGTATAGGGGACACATGGAGTTGAAGCCTGCAGATGATATTTATAATGGGCCCCGATTTTTTTAGATAGCATCATCTGGGTTATTCGAAGCCCAGGAGAAGAAGTTGCTCTGGTGGGCTACTGAGGGTTTAGATCCAGAGTTTGTAGGCTTTCTTTTTACAAGTTCGAGTCGAAGTGCTTTGTAACGAGGAGGAGGAGGAGCTGGAGGAGTACATGTATGGTTGCAAGTCGTATAAGCTGTACCTATAGAGCTTCGGGCGTATAGTTACGCATCTAGCGGGCCCCGTTCTCTAGCTGTCGCATGATAAACCCTAAACCCTAAAGCAGCTAGCATTCCAAAATAGTCGTGGCAGACGCAGGTACCGGATCCCCACAGAGTCTGCTTCGGGCTCAAAACCTCATCAAAGCAAAAGATTCAGGGTCCGGGGTTTAGGTTTTAGGGCTTAGGTTGTAGGGCTTAGGGTTTAGGGGATAGAGTGGTATATTAGCCTTATTTTGTATTTTTGAGCTGAAAGGTTCAGGGTTTAGAGAGCCGCCTGTAGGGTTTACGGTTAAGTGCGATATATTATCCTAAACTAAGCTGTAAACCTTAAAGCAGCCGACAACAGCTGAGCAATGGTGTGACCTGGTCCATGTCAAACTTAGTCTTTAGTTTAGGCTGCAGGGTTCATGCTTTCGGCTTTGTGGTTTAAAGCCCAGTGAGGAAAACAGAGCGAGATGTCTAAAGACTCTCAATGAAGAACTAACCCTAAACCCTACACCCTAAACCCTACACCCTAAGGGCTGGATCCTGCATCTAAACCCTGAGGCCCGACTGCTAGACTGAATCTGCATACAGCTCTACAACCTCTAAGGGTCCAAGGACCCAAATAATAGGGTCCCTTTAAAGGGGTTATAGGGGGATATATATAGGGATATAGGGGGACTATATAGGGGTATGTAGGACCCAAATAATAGGGTTTTAGGGGCCCAAATACCATGAATGTTATAGTATTTGGGTCCTAAAACCCTATTATTTGGGTCCTTGGACTCTTAGGGAACCCCAGAAACTTCCCTGCAGTTCGCAGGCCGGGGAGGAGTTCCAAAAAATGTACATATTGCTCGTCGTGATTTGGTGGATACTGAAGCGGGCTCTCATCCCAAGAACGGAGCATCAGATGGTCAAGAACATTGAAAACCGAATGCAAACTCGGATTCTATAGAGGTTTATAGGGATCATATGCGAAAGATCCTGCATGACCCTAAGTACAGCTACAACATGTGACCATGGACGTAGACCTTGCTCCTGTTTTTTTTGTGACGACTTGCTCGAGTACACACCTAAGCATTTGCACTTACCAAGACATGTACTACAACTAATATTATTCCCCGAAGACCTAGCTAGCATTATCACCCAAGTTCATTAAGTATGTACTATAACCAGTATTCTTACCCAAATTCATCAAGTACCTAGCTGTTGAGTATTTGGCTTCACTTGACCCCAGACCCTAAACCTGACACACCAAACCATGGGTTCCCCGACAACCCAAAACCCTAAATTCAAGTCTAGATACGCGTTTTTGGGTTTAGGGATTAGGGTTTAGGGATTAGGATTTAAGGTTTAGGGATTAGTGTCTACGGTTTACCCCAAACCATTGCCGTAAACACGCCAGGCATAGGTCTCTATGACAACCTGGAAAAGTATGAGCTGCCCACGCCGGAGTCCAGCTGGCCAAAACAGGGTTCGGGTACAAGATATTGTGGATGGAGGCAATCTTGGACAACCACAAACCCTAAACCCTATACCCTAAACCCTATAGAGCCCCAAGTAATGTTAATTGCAATACTTGGGGGATCCTGAGAGGTTTCAAGATTTCCTCCATCAACAGTAGGTGCATTCGAAGATACCAGTGCTGTTAGGTGTAGGGTTTAGATGGGGTTTAGGGTGTAGGGTTTGGGGTTTAGGGTGTAGGGTTTAGGGTTTAGGATGGGGTTTAGGGTGTAGAGTTTAGGGTTTGGGGGCGTAAAGGGTACCTACAACCCTCATAGGAGTGTAAGTCAG
>CAJNIZ010004738.1:0-20848 GCA_905231905.1 Symbiodinium pilosum | reverse complement strand
CTTTAAAAACTCACTACGAAGCTCCCATCCTTTAAAATGGAGCATGGTCATGCCGCTGTAGCCTTGGCCTGCAGGAACTGTGACCGGGTCGAGGGTGAAGACGTTGAACCAGAGCTCCGGAGGCTGTGTGGCCATGTCGGCTTGCTCCACTGCCGTTGACAGCAAACCACGGTTCTTGAGGTACTGGACGATGGCCGGGCATCGGCTGAGCATCCATGCCAGCATGTAGTGACGCTGGGGCGGTGTGAGCTCGGGGGGCCACCCCGTTGTCACAATCATCAATCCTGACGCATGCTTCTGCGATGACCTGTTCTCGCTCACCATGAATATTGCAGTTCTCTGTCGCAGTTGAAGACTCTGTCGTTGACGGCCTTGATGGAGTGCTCCAGCTGCTTTACCGGGAAGCCCGGCCAGCCGAGGCGGGCGCGCGCTAGCGTTTACAATTAAAGATCTTTCGGGACTTCAGAATTGGTTGTAGGCTCAGCTCAGAAAAAGTAGCGGATGTTTAGGCGCTAGGTGCTTGACCCTAAACCCTAAACCCTACACCCTAAAGCTCGTCTTAAAGGTTTTTTTGTGGCCGGGCGAATATTTGGCTGGGGTTTGGCGGGGCATGGATCTTATTGATTATCTATGACTTATGTGCCGCAAAGCTTTACACGGAGTCAGAAGTGTCCAAGGCAAACTTATTCTTTTAAAAGGGACCTCTGCAATTACTGAAAACATCCTGGGGCCAAACGGTAGAGTTCAGAGTTTAGGGCTTAGGGCGAGAAAATCCCCTCTTGTTGACCTCATAGGATTATCACCTCAAATCTCCAAACAAGATTTCCGAGATTTCCGAAGCAAACCCTGCTACTCACAGGGCCAACACCATATGATGCCGAATCCTTAACCTCAGGTCACAACCCGTAAGCCCAAACCCTAAACACTAAACTCCTAAACCTAAAACACTATGTCTATAAACTAGACCGCAAATTTAAAGGTCCTTAAGCAGGTCCTGGAAACCTTATGCACGGTTGCGGAGAACAACAATCTGGTGTTCATGAGAGAGTTTACACAAATTCCAAGGGCACCAATTTTCGGGATACCTGCAATTCAGGACCATAGTAAGTACGTACATCTGATTCTAAACTGGCGGCATCCATTTTTTGGAAACTATGCCTTGGCTGCACATCGCATGAACCATCCCCCCACCTTCCTTGCGACAAACCCTAAGCCCTAAACCCTGAACCCTAAAAATCCTGGCGACTCAGAAGATCAATAGCCCGCTTCAGCGCGAAAGGAGCCAAGAAGCCCAAAGTTTTGCTAGAGCCAACCTAAGAATGGAGGGGTCCATGTGGCTTTATTATAGGGTTTAGGGTTTAGGCTAGGAAGGGATTGGGTCAATCCCACACCCAGCAATGGGTACCACAAGGGACTATTGCAGGTATAGTGAGGTCCTATTAACTCCGAGTGGCCTAAAGAATGGAGGGATCCATGTGGATTCATTAGGGTTGATGGTTGAGGCCCCCCAAATCCCCCAAAATTGGGAGCTAGCATAGTCATATGATAGTTTGGGTCCTGGTTGTTTGTGCCTCTTGAAGGTTACCGAAACCCTCTTCTTATCGGCAGGGATACCAAGATTAAAGTCTTCATGGAGGCCCCGGCCTTTATTCAAGAGCTATGCAAGGCATAGCGAGAATTCAGGTTTGTGGCATATCCAGGTATACTCTATATATGCGCGAATCATATGATTTATACCGGTCATATCGTAAATCTAAGTCCTGCAAAACTTAAGCGTATTGCGAACCCTCAACCCTAAACTTACGCGGAGTATAAGGTTAGGGTTTAGGGACCTAGACCCCAAATCCGGAACCCTATAAACTATATACCCTATACCCCATAAGCCTCACATCCTAAGCCCTAAATCCTATACCCTATACCCCATAAACCCAACATCATAACCCCTAAATTCTATACCTTATACCCCAATAAACCTTATACCCCATAAATCCAACATCCCAAACCCTAAATCCTATACCCTATACCCCAATAAACCCAACATCCCAAACCTTAAATCCTAGAGCCTAAACCCTAAACCCCTAAACCCTTAACCCGCAACTTGGCCTCGGCTGTCAAAAAACAATCAAGGCTTCCTCGGCTGTACCCCACCCAGTATAGCGACTATTATGGATAACAAGGATTATATTAGGTCCTCTTATTCCTATTATACCACTATTACAGGGTGGGGGGGTCCTCCTAAGCTGTACCCCTAAGATCCTACCTGTAACAGGTTTCCCCAATATAGCCCCAACATAGCCCTTATATGAGCCCTTTGAACCCTAAATCCTTTAAACCCTAATACCTACTAAATCCCACAATTACGTCCCGAGGGGTACAAGCCTGAAACCCTTGAGCCAAGGCACCACGAGGAGACCGAAGGCTAGGAGAATCCAACAGCGCAAGTCAGCCTCAGTCAAAAGTGTTGGATTATCAGGTCCTGGGGGGTTGTAGGGGATGCAGGGGTTTAGGGATTTAGGGTTTTAGGGGCCTAGGGTTTAGGGGCTTTGAGTTTAGGGGTTTATTAGGGTTCAGGGGTTCAGGGTTTAGGATTTAGGGTTCAGGGCTTTCGGGCTTAGGGGTTTAGGTTCCCCCTATTCTAGGGTAAGAGGTCATTCTTGAGGGTTGCTCTTAAGGAGCCTAACCACCCAATGTATACGGGTTATGCGAGGGTGTATAGGAATATAGGGATGCATGATTTAGTACTTTAGGGGGTCAGGGTTTTAGGCTTTGAGAGTTTTCGGTTGGTAAGGCTCTTAGCTTGAGGGTGTTGTAGAGTGCTATGTTTAGGGCTTCTGGGGTCTAGGTGTAAGGTGTAAGGTTTCGTTCTAGGGGCTCGGGCTAGGGACTTGTAGGGGTCGAATTAGGTTTAGAGTTCTGGGGTGCAGGGTAGAAGCGAACGGTTTTGGCGTCGAGAAGGGGCAGCGCCATGCTCGGAAATAGTCATGTAAATGCGGAGTTATGGTAGGGGGGGATTGCGCAACGGCACAAGTTCCGCTTAGCCTCCCGTATCCAAGTATTCTATGGTTGGCGGCCTAACTTGCAGAGGTCGAAACATGAACCTGTATTTAGGGTGGGAGATCAAGGTCTTGGGTCTTAGGGTAGGAGATCAAGGTCCAGGGTCTAGGGATTGTAGATAAGGGTTAAGAGTAGGCAGATTTGGCAATACATGTGCACGCAAAACATCTTGTTGATCAACTCTAAACCCCCAACCCTAACCCTAAACCCTAACTGTATCCCTAGGTCAAAATGATCAAAGCCAGGCAGCAAGGTCTAGAAGAAGCGCCCAAACGCTGCCTTGGGACCGTTGATGGATCATGGGCCCATGGGGGTGTGAGCCACGCTCGGTTTGGGGTCCAAGGCTTTAGGTCTAAGCTTCAAGGGTTAGCTTACACTGCAGGGCACTGTCGGATGAATTCTTGGAGGAAGCTATGAAATCTGCTCGACTTAGAGAACATACCCCAGACAAAGCTCAAGCCACAAAAACCAAGCCCTGTCTCCTATCTGAAGGCTTGTTGGTGCTTGTTACTGGGAAATGGAATAGAAGCAGCGTAACTAGAAGCCAGGTGGTGGGGTTGGAAACACTACTCACTACTACCCATGAACTTCCCTGCTCGGCCTCCTCTGCCCGAACCGGCCCCCATTGCTATCGAAGGGCGGGTGGATTTCTCAAACAACAAGTCCTTGAGGTTTAGGTTTAGGGTTTTAGGGTGCCTAGAATCTCCTTGCTAATCTTACCCCTACTTGGAGGGTCATGGGAGCGTAGTTTAAATATGCTTGTATACCAGAGAGTCTCCGAGTCATCCCCATTACTAACCTACTTACCAAGTCCCCTCTGACCTTCCAAGACCCACTGACTACGTCCCCATGACGCTCCGCCCTGCACCCTGGATGCTCTCAACCCTAATCCCATCTAATGCCAAAACCCTAGACCCTCAACCCATCTAGACCCCAAACCCTGAACCCGCAGCCCATCAAAACCCTAAACCCTAAATTGTGGGTGAGCTGAGCTGCCAAGCGGTTCTGCTGAAGGATCCCTTGGTTGGCTGGAGGCCTGACTACGTGGACCCCAGGCTGTAAGTTAAAGGTTTGAGGCTTAGGGTTTAGGAACCCAAAAATATGTTTAAGGCGTTTTTTTGCACCGCTCCACCTTTTCTCCCGTGCCAGCATAAGCTAGGGGAGCTATAACTTCTTCTGAGATGGGGTCCCGTCAGTAAGTTTAAGTGTAGGGTTTGGGATTTAGGGTTCGAGGTTTAGGGCTGGGGGTTGAGGGCTTAAGGACTTACTTTACATACTTTGACTGGTTCAGGGAAAGTATGGGACTTAGGATTTCAAAGGGGTTGTAGGGGAGATATGGAGTGCATAAGGGTACACAGGATGTAGGAGTTTAGGACTGAGGCTTCAAGATTTGGATGTTGGGTTTGTGGGTTGCGCTCTTGGGTTTCAGAGTTTGGGGTTCAAGGGCGTTGAGATGCACAGGGGCTCCATTAAGACGGGGGGGGGGGGGAGGGCTACATCCAAAAAGTCAAGGTCTTAGCCCAAATCTTTATCGCCATTGTAGCCAATCAGCCGCAAGAAAACAGCCACCGGCTCTATCACCACCAGCATCAACATCATCGCCATCAATATTAAACTGGGAGGTCTTATCAGCTTCAGAAAGCCTGAAGTGCGGAATGGCGCCAAAGTGATTTCAAGCCTAAACCCTACATAAACGCATTATAGTAGTTTCCGTTCTATGTTCCATTCTCCCTATATAACCCCTGTATAACCACAGTTGGCACCCTGGGCCAATGGACCCGAGATGTCATTCTGCAGTGGTTTCACGCCCAAAAGATGGTGTGAGGTCCGAAATCACCAGCCAGGGCCCACAGGCGTGACCTAGATAGAACCCTCAACCCTATAGTCCCCCTTAAGTAGATAGAATATGGGGTATTTGGGGATCTGATTTTAATATACCCAGACAATGAAGACCCAGAGGAGAAACATCAGCTTGGCGCATACCTGGATTTAGGGCTTCGGGTTTTGCCAGCTGGCACTGAACCCTGAACCCTAACCCCTAAACCCAGAAACCCTAAACCCTAAGGGCTTGAAGTCAGAGAGGCGAGGTTGCAACATCTTTGTGCTGGGTACTAGCCCTGTGGCCTCTGAAACCGCTGTCGTTGCTTTGCGACATCGAGCCTGGGTGGTGAAAGAGTTTTAGGACATTGGAAGTCCTGGGTAGCTACTGGTGGAGCCCAACGCCCTTTGATTAAGCAATAAAGTTCGAATAATATTATAGGATGTTTGCATTGTTCCTATGTATAATGCTTGATTAAGGGGCGTTGGGCTATCTGGGTGCGCATAGGGCTGCAGGATGCGGGGGGAGGCGCGGGTTAAGGCTTGGGGTAGCTGGTTGGCGAGTAAGTGGGCTCTTTCTCACCTAGAACGCACGGCCAAAGCTAGCCCTCGGGAGTCAGACCCAAGCCCTCAACTCTTTGTCCAAAGGATGCGAAAATCCTGGAGCCCTGTAGCCCTAACCCTGGGGATGTAAGTCTATGAATACCTATTTCAGGCCCTGAAGTTTGCAAATCATGTCTACTACGCCCTACACCCCAAACCCATAAACTCTACACTCTACACCACGGAGCCTCAGAGCGCTTCTGCGGCAGCTGCTTCGGCAATGACAGCGCGCGGGGAGGCGCTGGCCGCAAAGGGGCACCAAGCGAAAACCTCGGTAAGGTTCCAAGCGAGCCACAGTACCCACTTAACTAAGGAATTCAGGGCTATCTGGGAAATTGTTCAGGACTTATACCCCTTAATAAAGGCGTATGGGAGTTCCCCAAAATTAGGGATACCTTTTTGGCCGCCCCCTTAATCAAGTTTCTAGTATTTTTGGGTCTATATTGGGGAGGTTATATAGGAACGATGGAAAAGAAAATGGAAACTACTACATTATTTTGGGTTTTGGATGAAGGAATATAGGGGTCCTTATAGGAAGAATGGAAAGGAACATGGAAAAGAACATGGTAACAAACATGGAAACTACTACCTTGTTTTGGGTGTAAGGTTCCAGGCATAGCTTAAACCTTTTAAAGGGATCCCAGTAGCATGTAGGGGTATAGTCTTTAATGAAGGGGTATTGGGCTCCCTGGGTTCAGGGTGTAAGCTTTAGGATCAATGGCTTCAGATTCCTCTCCCGGAACTTGATTTGGGCTCTGCTTGAGAGGAATTTTCTCAAAAACGACGAGCCCCCGCCAGGAAGCGTTTATACCCTAACCTCTGAAGCCTAAACCCTAAACCCACCGCATAGCTTTGGGCCAGCATGGAACTCCTAATCTGGGTTTCATCTGCAGTGAGGCTCCTATCCATGTGCCCAAGGAATTTCCATCCTTAGCCATACTCGTCACCAAGGATAAGTAAAATGGCCCATAACTCATTACACAAATGGTAGCTTCCAAAAAAAAAAGGGGACCCCAATATAGACCCCAAAATACTACACTCCTACTTATGGGGACGCCCTGAAGAACTCCAGGGATATATATTGGGGATGACATTCAGGGTTTAGGGATGAGGGTTCGGCATCCTCTACTAATGTTTCAGTATAAAAAACTCCCATCTTTATTCAGTGCCCCTCTCCTTAACCAAAGTTGTGAACATTACCATAAGAACTCAACCATGGAAAATCATCTTGCATGTGAATTTTGGGCCAGGGGGTAGGGTGCGTGTTAAGTACCATCGCGAAACCACTAATCTAGGAGATTAAACAGTTACCAATATCATGCTGGAGTCTATTTGAAATACCTATATGAGCTATAGTCTAAACTCCTAGTATCCTCCTTTATTGTCCTCATAGTACTTGCCTATATAATCCCAATATAGCCCCCTTTAAGGAGTTTAGACTATAGCTCATATCAGAAGTACTCTAGGAACCTAGGATGACAGCATTGGCACTTATCTACGGCGTGCTAACTGTCGGGTCAACAAGAAAAACTACAAGACCCGCGTTGGTATCCCATTTGTGATCAGAGATAATGACTACCCCCATGGTCGATGACCTCCCTGGACAGAGGGCGCCCTATAGGCCCGACGTGGGCAACCTTGGCTGGCACATTTCCCGTCGACGTTCAGGCTCAGGGATAAAAAAAAAAAAAGATGATGGTCTTGCCGCTGAGACCTGGGTCTGAAGGTTCTGACTGGCCATCTTACGATAACTTCTAAATGTGGCATTTAGACAACTTGGGACTGTTTATTGCATAAGCCCCCCCCCCTTTTCAGGGAATCCAGTGCGGTCGGCAAAAATCCGCCAGCTTTCAGTTCTATGCATTATTCTATGAATTCCCGAAGCGTTGACGGAACCTCTTTGTTGCAGGCAAGGATGCTGGCCGCCTGAAGCCACGGCCAGCATGTTGACAGAGCACACCGCAAAAAATGCAGCTTAGTCAAATCTGCCCTGCCTGGCCTAGCAGTTCTATGCCTAATCCTATGTCCTTCTTGGGGCTGAGCCCTTCCGAACCCTAAAGCGGTAACCCTAAACCATTGAACAATGGAAGTGCTACCATTATGGCCTTGCTGGATCTTTTTGTGAAGGCCAGGTACTTGCATTGCCCATGCAAGGAAAATCTACCCCTCCCCCCCCTTCACCTTGTCGACGCCACGGCCGATATGGTACCAATGTGTAGCATTATGTTCTAGGGGAACATCCGCGGGAGGGTGGTTAAGGAAGGCCCTTGCGCTTCCGCACATCGGTGAGGTCCGTTCTCTATCATTATGATGAGGGTGACCCCCACGAGATCTCGGGGAGTTAAGTGGCCTCAGCTAGAAACATGGTGCGGTGCAAACTCTGTGGTGGTTGAGTTGAAGTACAGGATGTCAAACGCAAAAGGCTTTGCTCGTTTCCATGCTGTGTTCATGGTATGCTTTCGGTACTTCTGGCCTCTTTGGGCCAAATCTTGATCAGGGAAGTTTGCAGCGACAAAGAGCGGCACCATGCTTGTCCGTTGGGGCTGGCTGCTTCCATGCATGTCCAAACAAAACTATCATCAGGGCTATTTTTGCAGCAAGTAGCGAGTGAGTGCAGTATATAACCCTAAGCCGCGAACCCCACACTCTAGACCCCGCCTTTTTCAGTACCAGTTGAATCTATTCGACTTGATTTTATTGAGTGACAGGATGAAACCAAGTTGTCCCAGATAAACTAAAAAGGAAAGACAACAATGCAGGCGTTTCAGGTTAGAAGCCAGGCAAACAGCTTCCTGAAGAATACAACCCCTAAATCCTAAACACTATGTTCACCGAATTCCAGAAAATGAGTTTCAAAGGTTAAGGGTGTTGGGTTTGGGGGCCTGAGGGTTGAGGGTTGATTTTGTGACATACTCGATACTCGCTTAGAACATGTTTGACTACCATATTGAATGCTCGCTAAGCCATGCTAAGCCCTAAACCCCAGAACTCCCTTGAAGGGCCCCAGGAAGATGCACAGGATTTTCTTCTTGGCAGTGCGGTACGTCAACATGCAGCTGCGGGCCCGTAAACCCCTTCACACCTAAACCCTTTTTTTGCATCTGGGCTCCCACAAAGCCAGAAAGACACCCAAAACCACAAAACCCTCAATCCTACATCCCTCAAACCTAAACCCCTGAACCCTGAACCCTATATCCCCTAAACTCCCAAACCCCATGCGGGCCATGCCCTAGGCTCCAAAGCATCATGAACCCCTTGGCCTAAACGGCAAGATCTTTAGGGTTAGGGGTTTGGAGGTTTAGGCTTGAAGGCTTTAGAGTTCGAGTTCAGGGGTTTTTAGAGTTTAGGGGTTCATAGTAGGGTTTAGGCCTTAGGGCTTGCACCTCCGTACCAAGCACAGGTACATGCTGCGCAGGAAATTGGACCACGTGTAGCAATGTGTGGAGGGCTTTTGGCACACTTCTGAAGTTGAGGAATATGGTATAGAAGTGTTACTTGGGAGTATGAGGGGTTCTATGTAAACCCTAAACCCTAATTGCAGACCCTAAGCCCTCAACCATAGGGGTTAAGTTAAAACCAAAACCCTAACTCCAAACCCTAAACCCTAAATACCCTAACTCAGTAGCTCGAAACAGCTCGCCGCATTCTCCAACATGGCAAGGAGCGCTGCTGTTTAAAGAGTCGAAAGTACCCTCATACTGTTGATAAGTTTAGGGCTTAGGGCTTAGGGTTTAGGATTCAGGATGGGTCAGACACCGAGCCTAAACCCTGCACCCTAAACACCTGAACCCTATAAACCCTATAAGCCCTAAAAACTGTATAAACCCTATAAACTCTACAAACCCTATAGGCCCTATAAACTGTATAAACCCTATAAACTCTACAAACCCTATAACCCCTAAAAACCCTATAAACCCTCTAAACCCTATAAACCCTCCAAAGCCTATACACCCCAAACCGGTCGAAGTTGATCGTTGCATCACTGAGTCCAAGGACGGCTGCCCGCGCTGCAAGGTACCGGCTCCGCAGTTGATGAACTGCCATTTGGGTTTAGGGGTTTAGAGGTTAGATCTAGGGTTTAGGGATTGGGGTTTAGTATGGTTTAGGGTTTAGGGTTAGAGTTTAGGATTCGTGGATCAGGGTTTATAGGGACCAGGGCGGCATGGACTATATTGTATAGGGATAAAAGTTTAAAGATATTCCTCCAATATCGGAATCACCTCGAAATTGGCATTAGGGAATGAAGGATTGAAACAGGCAATGGGAACTACCATAGTTTGGCGGTAAAATAGAAACCACTATGAGGATCCATTCCTTCATTCCTTGCTTTCCAGAGGTACGACAAAGGGACTTGCAAAACTTTGGGATCCTTTTGTGAAACTCGCTATTACGAGGACACTTGTATCTGAGGTCTGTATGAAGACCAGATTTTTGACCCTCGACCCTAAACCACTGCATTGGGCATTCCCACTCGTTTTGGCTGGGTTGCGGACGACTATGGCGCATGAGAGCTAACAGCTCGCGGCAGTAGGCCAGGAAACATGGCCACGGGCCAAAGATTCGGTAAGCAGCTTCATTTTTCGGAAAACTTATGAGCTGCTACGAAGGTCTAGGCGGTCATGACGCTTACGATGATGATATTGTTTCCATCCGTTGAAGGGGAATCGTGTCCATGCTGGCGTGAATCTATAGGAAGCTCCTGGCAGTGAATTCGCAGGTGGAATACCGAAGATACTAGGCTCTTCGCCAGAAACCATCTCAATTTTAGCCATCGTCTTGATCGTCTGCCATGCGAAAGGTACCGTAGTTGCGTACTTTTGCGAAAGGCAACCTTGTGATCCGCATAACGGTCAAGGAAAGTATAGTTATGGCATACGCAATATTGTGGGGGGGGGGTCGTATACAAAACCCAAAGACGTTTGTCGAAAGGGTCAAGTAGGGCTTCAAAGTACAAGACACCAAGAAAACTGTAGCAGTTGGTATCTGAAAGCCTTATCAGCCCTTGGGCACGCCAATCAATTGCCATGCAACAGAGTTGCGCACCAAGCACGACTAGCAATGCAGTGAAGGTGTCATACCCGCCCTCTGCCCTGGAAGTCGACCTAGATATAGTCCCCCTCAAGTAGATAGAATATGGGTTTGGGTATAATACAATAAGATCCCCATACCCCATATTCTATCTATTTAAGGGGGACTATATGGGGACTTCTCTACAAGCCCAGAAAGCGCCCAGAGTCTGGGTTGCTGCTAAGGAGCTTAAGTTAAGCTACCGTAATATACCAAAACAAGGAAAGCCTATCACTTTACCCCATATTGTGGCAACCTAATTTAGATTCCTTGACAGCAACCCAGAAGTAGGTAGACTCAAGCCTTCAGTATGAGGGCCAAACAGGGAACCAGTGTTGGTGTTGAAGGATGCCCATAATCAAGCTGTCCTGTCTGGGCGGGCTTACATGTACATTTATACACTCGCACAAATACACACATAACATGTCTGGGTCGGTGTTGACGAGTGGCGGTGGAAGACGGGATGGGGCCCACCTTTCTTCCCCTAAACCCTAAGCCCTGAACCGCGAACCCTTTCATTACGGATTAGGGCATAGGATGGTTTAGGGTCAATCAAAAGAACTACCCTGAATCCCAGAAGAACTGAAGAAACCGGCACCGCCTGCTCTGCATATTGGAGGCCAGCCTTTGGCTATGAAGACCTGGACGCTTTGCAAGGGTTTAGGGATTTAGGGTTTAGGGATTTAGGGTTAGGGTTTAGGGATTAGGGTTTATAGGAGTTTAGAGTTTAGTGTCCCCCTTAAGTAGATAGAATATGGGGTATATGGGATCTTATTACAATATACCCAAAGCCATATTCTATCTACTTAAGGGGGACTATAGGGATCTAGGGCTTACCGGCTTCAGTGAGTCAGAACTGAGGGCTTATGGGGTTTAGGGTTTTACGGTGTTAGGGTTTTACGGTTTTAGGGTTAAGGGTTTTTAGGGTTTAGGGTTTTACGGTTTTAGGGTTGTAGGGTTTAGGGTGTGACAATGGGTGGTATGGTTAGGGTCAGGGTCCAACTAAATATGTTATCCCACTGGCTAGGCTAGAGAACTTAGAATACTTGTTTAGGGTTTAGGGTGTCAGGGCCGGAGGAGCTAGACGGCTTTGTCAAGGTGGCAGGAGATGTTTAATGTCGAGGTCTTTCTCAGCATCTTGCTAAAGTCAGTGAGGATCTAGACGGCACCAAGTTTTCTACCATATACTTCCTTGCGCGCCCCAACGCCCTCCCAAACCCTGAACCGACAACCCAAAACCCCTAACCCCTACACCCCTAAACCCCACACTCCTAAAGCCTAAGCCGCAAACCCTAAACACCTAGACCTAAACTCCAACCCCCACAAGAAAACTGAGGCTTAGGCTCGCCAAAAGAAGGCAGAGTAAGGAAAATGCCTGGAGGAAGCTGAATTTAGGGTTTAGGGTTCAGGGTTTAGGTGCGTGTGTATATATATATATATGTATTATATGTGGGTATATATATATATGCACATGCATATGTACGAATAATTTTGGGATTTGGATATGAATAAGGGCGTTATAGGGATATGGTTCCCCTGAAAAAGAGGATAATGAAATGGAAGCGGGGCTTGATTTTTTAGGGGGTCTTGACAACCCCAGCCACTAAGAAAAGGACACTATGACTGTCATATGACTCGTATGGGGTCCTTTGTGTTGGGGGTTTCAGGGCTACCAAAAGACCAGTCCCTACTGTTCGGTTATATAGCGCACGCTGGGTACTTACCAAACTCTGAACACCTTGCATCCGGCCTGCAAAGCCAACCCATAATCCCTGAACCCCTAACCCTCCAAACATGTGAGCCATAATTAGTGTTAAACTCCTAGAACCCCCCCCTGTTCTGGTCCCCTATACAATCCCCTGTATTACCCCCTTTAAGGACTTCAGACTATAGCTCATAAACCGTCATATAAACGCCTACATAGCAGTTTCCATTTAATTGTCCATGTTCTTTTCCATTTGATTCTTCATTATCGGAGTAGAGCCTAAGCCCGAAATCCTCTCATGTACGCCGATGGTCCTGGTCCTCTCCTTTGTTCCATCTACACCTTACATGCTCTCTCAGAATCCGGCAAGCCTTACCGAGTTCCAAATGATCTCTCTACAACACGAAGAAGACGTCTTAGTGCTAAGAAACTAGAAGCAACTTTAAACCCTAAACCTCCGCTGGCTTCTTTGTGGTAGTTTGCACAAATAATGTAGACCCCAAAGCTGTAAAACCCTTTGTGTATAGACCCCAGAATGGCTAAACCCTAAACCCGATTTTGGCAGTTTCCCAAAATTAGGGGACCCCAATATAGACCCCAAATACTATAGTCCTTATTATGGGGACCCCTAAAAGGGTACCCCCTAATTTTGGGAAACCCTTATTTTGGTAGGAACCCCCCCATATGTCCGAGGGCGGCACCGTCCCGCAAAGCAAAGCACCAAGCCCACGAAGGCGGCAATAGCACCTCATCTTTTTTGGGCTTAGGGTTTAGGGTTTAGGGTTCAGGGGCATTCCTAATAGTAGTTTCCATTCTATTTTCCATTATCCTATTATAAACGCAATATAACCCTAATATTACCACCCAAATTTGGAGGTTCATGGGTAATGTCAGGGCCTATTTGTCCAGACTGGGGAGTTGGAAGTATTGTGACAATGGAAGGATTACAAGGGGATAGTGCTGGTAATCATTTGAGCTATTGCAGTAGTCATAAGTAGCGCCGGCGGGGTTCTCAGCACCAAGGACAAGGACAAACATCACTGGATCTTTGACGACGCGAAAGGTCTCCAAAGTAGCCGGCCACCCCGTAGGAATTTATCTCAGTCGGCCTAAACCCTAAGCCCTAAACACTAAATCCTTTGGAATTTATCTCATTCGGCCTTTGTACTGCTACATACCCACCGACTCACAGAGATGAGCTTACGAAGCCCCATGTAACCTAAGTGTCCTTGTCATGTTGCATCTTCAATTCCATGTGACTTCGATTATATTAGGGTTATATAGGGGTTCTATTGGGGTTATATTAGGGTTATAATGTACTTTGTTAGGTCCCTAAACAGAGCCCTTAACCCTCAACCCTAAACCATTCCACACTTTTTGCGCCGCAGGTCAAGAGCCCCATCGGCTAAGAGCGCTGGTAGTAGTATCGCTGCATGGAGGAGATGTAATCCTCAGCATTTTGGAAATTGAGGGCTTTGGCGTTTACCGTAGGTTTCAGGGTTTAGGGACGGTTCAGGTTTGGGGTTCAGCGGTCTTTGTGAGACGTCTTCCTCAGCATTTTGGAGGAGGTTCAGGAGAGATCAACCAGTTGTCTGAACTCCGAACCCACAGTCTTCTCAATTCTCAACACCTTCCTGAACTCAGAACAGCTTCAGAATGGGCTTTAAACTTGTGTCTCGTCTTCAGAACGGTTGAAGATTTTCGGACGCCGGAGTAGATCACTGTGAGGAAACCGTTGCCCCTAAACTCTACTTACCATGAAACTTGCCAACACGGTTTAGGTTTTAGGGTCCAAGCAGCTGATAGCCATATACTTCCCAAAGCCTATACTACAGTTGTACCAGAACCCCAAGTATCCATTCATCAATTAGGTACTAGATGTTGTTGCGCCTATCTGAGCAAGCACTTCATGGGTTTTTGCAACCCGGCTACAATAGGCTGCCATATACTGCCATACAACGCTTGTGTGTTCAAGATTCTCGACCCAGCTCTGGACCAGCTGCTTCAAGCCAAGAGAACCTTGATGTAGGCTTTAAGGGTTTTTAGGGTTTAGTATTTAGGGGTTTAGGAGGTTGGAGGGTGTCAGGGTTCAGCATAAAGAGGGTCAGGCTTTAGGAGTTTGAGGCAGTTAAGGAGGCTTATAGGGGTCATATGTGGGAGGCATAAGGATGTGCATTGATCCAGGGAATGGGTATGGGAGCTTCAAGCTTAATCCTCAACCCAGACCCCTGATTAATAAACCCCCTCCCCAGAATAGGGATTATAATAGGGTTCCTAATATTAAGGCCCTTAGAAGCAGGGAGTCTATTAATCATGGGTCTACACTAGGGTATTCTTTTGAAGGCATCAGGTGATTTCGCATTTTGTTGGACAACCTTTCCTTGGGCGTTTTTGTGAGGATGGGGTGCGATGGGCAAGTGGGGTTGGGTGGGTTAAGTGGGTCGGAAAGTGGCTCCTGTTCAGAGCATATACGGGCAGCTCTACTGATGAAGCCTTTGAAGTTTAGGAACCTGGGTCCTGCGTCATGGCTGAGTGATCTAATCTGGGTTTGATGGGTAGAAGGGAATCTAACTAAGGCGCGGTGTACTGCCACAGTCCGGGTTGGCATGGCAGGACGCTCCCAGCTGGTAAAGGAAGCGTGTATAGGTTGGGTTAGGCCTCCACCCACTAATTGTAGTATATATACTAGGAATATATAGAGGCCTCAGTATACTTGCCATTTTCCTTTGTGGTCACGAGTAGTGGGTGGGGGCCCAACCTAATGTATACGCCTCATGCCGACAGGGTATCCGCTTTGTTGTTTCACGTAAAAGCCACAGCACCAAAGCCAAAGCTCAACATAGGCTTTAGGGTTGAGGTTTTATGGCAAGCACTTACACTCCCGGAAACTAACATGGAAACCCAAAAAGGGCCCCATAAACAGTCCTTCAAGAATGGGACTATATGGGTTTCCATGTTAGTTTCCAGGAGTGTACTGATTTTTTGGGTCTGGACTTGATTGCAAGGCAGCAGCTCCGGGCAAGACCGTGGCTTGGCGCTTCCACGGTGAAAAAACCCCGGGGCGCTACAACCACAAGTATTGTTCCCTCAGAACTCATGGGTGGTTGTCAAGATTCTGATCCCTTTTTGGGTACCCTAAATATTCGGTGCCGTATCATAATAGGGATCCAAAAAAGGGACCATAATTTTGACAACCACCCAATATAACCCTACTGTAGTAGCTTCCATTTTATTTTCCACTATCCCAAAATTACCCCAATATACTGTAATAGTTTCCATTTTCTTTTCCATTATCCCAATATGACCCCTAAATCATGACTGACGGTACTTATGGTGTAATTAGCATCCTCTGCCTCGAGCCTCTAGATCCATGGCTGCACTCGCCCTTTCAACTCTGCAACCCGAAAACAACTCGAACCCCCATTTAAACCTGTAGTCTTCTTAGATTTATAAGAAAGGTGGCATGTTCGTTCATTCCTTCGAGTTATACTATGATATATATATATATTAAAGGTAATTCCTAAGGAGACTACAGAAACCGGAAGCCTGGCTATTGTCAACCCTGAACCTTCTTTCCGTCCCCACACTGGGAAGTTTCCCTAAATAGGGGGACCCCAATATAGACCCCAAATACTATAGACTATTGTCCTTGGTATTGGGACCCCCAAACGGGTTCCCCTAATTGTGGGAAACCCTAAACTCTAATCCCCAAACCCTATATAAACCCTAGATTCTCCTAGATGATCTCATATACCACCCCTTCAAATGTACCCCTAACTTTAAAAAGCCCTAAACCCGCAACCCTAATCCCTAAACCCAATATACCCCACAATTGAGTAACGTCTTTTTGGTGGTTAAACCTGGTAAGAGAATATCCTTATATAAGATACGATACCCAAAAGGAGGATATAATCTTACTCTATATTGGGTACCATAGTATCCCCAAATTACATACTACCCAATTCAGTTCAGAGCACAGACTCCTCCGCTTTGCTATGGCCGCATCATCCGGATTGTCTGCGACTGTTAGACCCGAGCCTGGAAGGTCTGCTTGGTTGGGGCAATAGGGATCCGTTCAAGTGGGATATAGGGGTTATATGGGAATATTAAAGGGATATAGGGGTCATATAGGAATATCATAGGGATATAGGGCTTATACAGGAATATTATGAGGATAAAGGGGCTATATAGGAATATTATAAGGATACATAAGGTTTAGGCTTTACGTTTTGGCAGGAAAGGAAGAAGTGGTGGTGGTAGCGGCGAAGTGGTGGCGGAGGTGGCGGTGGCAGCCGTCGCCGCCGTGTGGTAACATGTGGTAACATTGGTATAGGACACCAAAACTTGCCCCAAAAACATCTCGACCCCATATCGGCGCAATGTGTACCTTAAACAACCCGTCATACCTAATGATACTGCCACCTCGAGCGCGACACGACAAATTGGTTGCAGAAAGGGGGATAGCCTGAAAGATCTTGAGATCTTGAAGTGATGGAGAGCCTAAACGGTTGTGGGCCTAGCGCATCTACGACATGCGTAAAGCGGTAGGCCATTAACAGGCTCTAAACCCTAAACCTTCAACCCTAACCTTAGGCCCTATGGGCTTTGATATGCAACAGTCTCTTCTGACCTCTCCTTTCAGTACTCATAGGGATTGGTTTGATGCATAATGACACTACGCACAGGTTCAGGGTTTTAGGGCTTTAGGGTTTAGGGAGCCCACTCTACGCCCCAAACACCAAACCCATGACCTCCAAACCGAAATCCAAAGACCAGGTCGGCTACAAGTTTTTTACCTCATCTGCAAGCCAAGAGGCATAAGAGATCCAAATCATCCTGGGACAGCTGAGGCTAAGCTTGTAGGTTCTACCTGCTTTGAAGGTCAAGTGTGGAAGTCAGATGTACAGATTTACCAGCTGAACAGCAATCCAATTCCTTCAGAAAGAACCCTAAACCCTAAACCCCAGAAGAAAAGTGTTTCAGCCTGTAGTGTCAATCATCCTTAACGCGGCCTCGGCAGAGCCTCTTTTTATTCAGGAGGCAAGTGCATTGAGAAATAACTGCAATTTTGGGGGGGAAAATGGTGAGTGGAATCGTCCAAAGATGCAGAACTCCACAATCCTGACTCAAGTATGCGCTCAGCGTCTGCATCCAGGAGCACATCTCCGGTGTACCAGTTAATAGGCTTCGTCATTTGTGTGACGAGCCTGCACGTCTCCAGGCTTGGATTAAGGATTTCGAACATCATGGGTGTCCCTACTACCCCCCCCCCCCTTATAGCTCCGCCTTAAGCCGACGGCAACTCACTGGGGGTAGTATGGTGGAGGGGGGTAGTAGGGGGACCCATGATTGAAAGGCTGTAGCAGAGCCCCGCGAAGCATGAACGCTTTTCCTGAAATCGAAGCCATCGCAGAAGTATCCGAAGACTCCCGCGACTCCCAAGCCATACATACTTAAGAGCAGTCCAAAAAGCCATCATGGTAGAACTTAAGCCCTACACTGAAAAGCAGACCGGCCTCGTGGAAAGGACTCCTCTCAGTCGCGTGCGATGAAACATGAGAACTGTGAAGGCTTGGAATTTAGGGCCATTATTATTGGGGTACTATTTAGGCTTTAACTTTAGGGTTCAGGTGGAAGCTGCTTCGAGGATGAGGGCTTGGATCTTGGAGAATGTACATGCAAGAATGCCCGCTGGTGCTAGATGATGATACCCATCTTCAGGACTCTCCAGCCTTTAATGCGCTTGCTTGAGCTACATCTGTCCAGCCTAATCTTTTCAACTATGAGCTTCAGATATGCAAACGCCACGGCTATTCCTTCACTTTAATGCATTCGACTCCAAACTTCTCCTGTTTCTCCGTGAAATTCCATCTCAAGGTTTGTATCTCATTTCTTCACTTTTGAGGCTCGAGTCTTTAGGCTGCGTGCTTCACCTTGCCTTCGAAGCGGACCCTAAGCCCAACTCCAAAACCCTCAGTCCTAAATCCTTAGCCGCAAGCCACCAGAAGTTCTACTTGTGATTGAGCAAGTGGCAATCTAAACCCTGATCCTAAGGCCCTAAGAGTGTAGCGCCTGGCGTTTAGTAGGGAATGGGGGAATGGATTATCGGGACTAGTATAGGGATAGCAGCCGCAGCCGTACTACTTCAAACCCTTAACTCTACTGAAGTCAATCTGCCCTCAGGCGTTGACTTTTGCGCGGCACGCCTACGGATTCTACGACTCTACATTGGTCCGTATAGCTTGGGGCTTAGGCTCAGAAAGGAATTGGGATTTAAGATTAGAGCTTTTTGATTTAGGGCTTCGGGCTGGTTTTTCGCTCAGCATTATGGATTGCTTTGGGACTTTCCCAAATTTGGAATACCTTGTTTTTTTTGGGATCCCTAGACCCTGAACCCCAGGGTCACAGCCGCGCCTGCAGGAGCTCAGGGCCGTGCAGATCTAATGTCAAAGCCCTCTCAAGGTTTCTATGGGGAGGAAATTTCAGGGTTTAGGTTAGGTGGACCCCGCCCACACAGTACTAGTGACTATAGGGGATAATAGGGATTATTGTATTAGGGTCCTTCTATGTTGCTATTATACTACTATTATAGGGTGGGGGGTCCTCCTAAGGTGTAGGGTTGTGATAGGGAGGAAGGCATTCACTCATCATACAAGGAGCACTCTCGGCTAGCGACTCTGGCCCCTGAAGCGCATTTTTGCAGCATGAGCCCAAATCCCGGAGCCTTAGTCCTGGGCTTCAGTTAAGGAACTTACATTAAGTCACCATACTGGAATTTCCCCACTGTAGTAATTTAAATTAAGTTCAACCTTAGCAGCAACCCAGAATCTTCCAGCTGAACTCCTTGAATCCACAGCTTGCTATACTGAGGTCATTGTTTTGTAGCCCTTTCGCCCTATTATGCAAGAGGTCCTGGTGCAGCCACAATCGCCCGGGACCCCACGCTGGAGGCGACGTGCTTGAACCTAGTCACTTCGTGTGTAACCAGAGGAGTTGGGCAACTGCGCCTCCACTAAAAAATGCCGTATGATCCTCTAGGTTTCTGGGAAGTACTGTATATTATTATTGGGATCGGCTTTGCAACATCTACTCATAGTCCCGTACCCTACATGAGATCCAAAATGCCTTCAAATTCCTGGAACATCCCTGCGCAACTCAAGCCCTTGCGTTACCAAAGAAACCTCAGATTCTCTTTGCAATCCCAAAAACCTATGAACCCCACACACCAACGAAACACGCTCAAGAAGCAGCTCCAACGCCGTCGGCCGGTCAGGTCCACCTGAGTTTAGAGGGTCTCCGACATCTCAGGCTCTTTAAGCCCTACCCAGATCCTCCTATGTAGTTCCTTTTGAGCCGTATGCTGTAACTCCCTACCAGGTTGGTTTAGGGTTTAGGGTAGGGTATATGGGGATCTAGTGCTTGTTTTGGAGAGTTCCATATTCTACCTTCTCTACTTATGGGGGACTATGAGGAAGGTGTTGAACCAAACGCTTTAGGGGCCCATGAGATACCGAAACCTTATGCCAAGATCCTGTTTCAACCTCAGTGCCGGACCCTACAACCCTAAGCCTTTTTTCAACCCAGGACTCTCTCCGAACTGCTGGGGGCCACGCCGAAACGCACATCCCTAAGCCTTACTCTCTACACACCTTCATCTCTGCAGACTTCTTAGGTGGATCGCATAAGTTCTATCAATTCTAAATTCTAAGTACAAGCAAGGGCTTAGACCACCTAACATCAAGTGCATTTGAAAACGGCTAGGAATCAAGGCAAGGCCTGGATCTTGAGGGTCATAAGCCAATGGCCACAAAGCCCTTTAGGGTTAAGTGCGTATAGGGCTTAGGGTGTGGGTTTTAGGGGTTTAGGCTTTGGGGGGTCCATGCCACTCTTGACATATGCCTTCTATCAAGCGTAATTATGCCTAGGCTTGTTTGTCTACGTTCATCAGATATCAGATCTGACAGCTCACCGTCGCAACCCCCATCCTAAAGCACTTTGGGTTTAGTTTTGGAGGGTGCGTAGGGTTTTTGTATCTAGGGCTTCAGCTTGAGGGCAAACCCTAAACCCTAAACCACCCATCAGCCTAAAGTCTCAGGTCATGTTGCCAAGTGCCAACCACCCGAAATTCAGGCTTGTAGCCCTAGGGTTGTACCCCTGGGGTTTGGGATCCTTTAAAGGAAACCTATAAAACTACATTGGCTCATGTAAGGGCTGTAATAGGGCCATATTGGCGGAACCTTTTAGGGGTACAACCCAGGAACCCTTGACTCAAGGGCACGGCAACGGGAGAAGCCTTCCTTTTCCTGAATCCTATACCTTCAGTCGCAATACCTATACCAACCCTATGGGTCCAAGGACCCAAATAATAGGGTTTTAGGGCCCAAATACTATAAAATTAATGGTATGTGGGCCCTAAAACCCCATCATTTGGGACATTGGACCCTTATACCACAACTTACGCCTCAACTCTATGCAAACTCCAAAACCTCAGCCCTCCCTCTGATCCAAACCCTGAATCCTAATCAAGCCTAAACCCCTAAACACCTAAAACCTAGAATCCTAAACCCCAAACCCTAAAACCTTAAACCCAAAAACCCTGAA
>CAJNIZ010004737.1:9730-20849 GCA_905231905.1 Symbiodinium pilosum | reverse complement strand
GAAAAGAAAATGGAAGCTACTAGTCAGGATTTAGGATTTAGGGTTTAGGGTTTAGGGCTCTAATGTAGGCCCCTGATTAATGAACCCCCTCCTTTTAAGGACCTTAATATTAGGATCCCTATAATAATCCCTATTTAGGGGAAGGGGGTTTACTAATCACAGGTCTGGGTTAAGCCCGAACGCCACCAGCCTAAGCCCCAATCAGGGTTTAAGGGTTTAGACTTAGGATTGGGCCGTCATCCCTTAAACCGAATCCCTAAACCCTACGTACTTCCTACACCGAACCCCCTGCTAGAGTCCTTTTTCGAGCCCCGAAGCTCAAATGCAGGTACGACTTATAAGCTTCAGGGCCCAATGTACGTGGGGGATTGTCTCAAAATTATGGTCCCTTTTTGGGTCCCTATTATAATACGGGGCCTAATTCTAGGGGACCCCAAAAAGGGACCATAATTTTGACAATCCCCTCACGTATTATTCTGTAGACTTAAAGCCGCAGGGAAAGCACAGCAGCCTGTGTCGGGCCCTTTGTGGGTCAAAAGTGTACCTAAATCCTGAAGCTCAGCAGCCCCAGACCCTCCCTAAACCCTATAACTCTTAAACCCAAAAACCCCTAAACCCTAAAACCCTTAGCCGTGAAACCCTAAAACCCTAAGCCCTGAAACTCTAAAATCCTACGTAACAACCTAAACCCGTTTAAGCGCGTCAATTCTGAGGATTCTGGTCCTAGACATAGCCATAAGCATGAAAAGCGTGAAGCATTAGGGCTTAAGGGTTTAAATGGTTCTGCTGTTTGAGGTTCCAGGCTTTGAGGTTCCGAAGCCTTCAGGAATCTATGTTGGTTCCTCGACTAATCCCTAAACTTCGGGCCCTGCCTAGAGTTTAGGGTCTAGGGTATAGGGTTTTGCAGGCTGTCCACTTTAAGAATGATAAGATCTTACTTGTAGTAAAGGCCTGTAGAGTCATATGAGCTACGGTCAATGTTCGCCCTAAGACTAATGGACATGGGTCCCTTAGTAGGGAGGGTATTGAGGACTATACTGAACTACCCAAGCACCCCTATGTCCACGCTTGTGGTCCCTTGGTAACCTTAACCCCTAAAACCCGTAAATGCCGAACCCTACATCCTAGATACTATTCAAACCGAATAACACTCCCCCCCCCCCGACCCTAATCCCTAAACCTAGACCCCAGACCCTAGACCCCAAACCCTAAACCCTAAACCCTAAACCTAAACCCTAAACCCTAAACCCTAGCTTATCTGGCCGCCACAACCCCAGGTTGCTGGGTGCATCCCTCACAGCTTTGCAGGAGGGTTCAACCTTAGCTTCCGGGTTCAGGGCTTAGGATTTTAGGGTTTAGGGGCTTAGAAGTTTAGGGCTCTGGGTTCAGAGTCTAGGGCTTAGGATTTTGAAGTTTAAGACTCAGGGCTTAGCAGTTTTCAGCTCTGCTTTTAGAGTTTAGGGTTTAGAAGAGTTTGGGGTTTAGGGCTTAGGATTTACAAGCTTAGGGTTTTTAAGGTTCCAAGTTTAGCGCCTAGAACTCAGAAGTTTCGAGTTCAGGGTTTAGAATTTAGAGTTCAAAGTTTTTGGCTTAGCGTTCAACTTCAGCCGTACCATGAACAGGGTTTTAGGGTCTTTGGTTTAGGGTTAGGATGTTCAGGGCTTAGAGGGCTTGATGAAAAGAGGAGCTCGGCCACCCCAACCCCTGTAATGAGTCATGTGATAGTTACAGGGTCCTTATTTTTGGATTTGGTCACCCTAAACCTTAAGCCCTATTCCCTCAAGAGATTGGGAGTGTTGGGGCCTCGTGGCTTGTAAGATAAGATTGGGGGCTGACAGGGTCTAAAGAGTTTAGGGTTTCTGCTGACTTTAAGGTTTCCAAGGCCATGAGAGTTGACGTAGTATATGAGGTTCACGTTTAGGCGGATTTTATGGATGCTCAAACTCAAAAATGAGAAAAAAGGATGCTCAGTACAAATGCACACCTCAATCTTGAGGAACCCTCAATCTCGTTGCACAGGGCAGAAAACAGGATTTTGAAGTTGCAGAGCAGGCCGAAGCGGGGAGGGGGGGTTGCGGTCAGTTACATCATCATTGACAGCACCATGCGGAATTTCAAGCAGCTTCAAATTTGCGAATTGGGGAGATGTCCATGAAAAATGCAAACATCTTACTGTGCCCCCGCGTGCGTGTTTCTAACCAACGTCCTGCAAGTGGTGGACAAAGAAGTACGTCCCAAAAGAAACCTTTAGTTTGCTGAACCTGAAACATTGCATGAAACCCCAAGAACTCAGGCATCCTGCGCATAGGGCATTTTGGCATCCGGCAAAGTTTCAGTCAGGTGTTCATGTCCCCGAAGCTACGCGCCCCACGGTGTTTGGCCATGGGCGATGGCAAACCCTAAGGTTAATAATAGCAAAAATCGCAATACTAGTAGTAATAGTATACTAGTAATCGTAAGACTAGAAGTAATACCGGTACATGCTTTGCATGTCGCACATAAATAATGATGACACAACAGCTTTCTGCACCCGCACTTTCCTGCGGAAGCTGCCAGGTCTGGCCGTCTGGCCACCCTACCTGCACCACAGACACCAGCCCTCATCCAACAAGAAGACCCCTGAACCTTACACGTCCGGAAGTTGGGGGGTACAGTTAAGGGTTTAGGGGTTTAGGGTTTCCCAACTTTGCATACGAACAACTGTACCGCAAGCATCCGGCGGACGCCGACATGTGACCCCCATGAGTCCCCATAATTCTAAGACGCCCTACGTGATCCGTGTAGAACCTTGCAAGAAAGCGTTGTTTTCTTGCACGTTAGACTCCATACCCGAAACAAGATGCTCAGGTCTATGCCCAAAAGTCCGAACCCGGAAAACCTTGAACCCCCAAAACAGTTTTTCATCCTGAACGCTGAACCCGAAACCTCAAACCCTGAAATCCTAAACCTTGAACCCTAAACCCCAGCCCCGTGGGCCCTGCTAAAAAAAAAGAGGCTAACTGAGCTGCTAACCAAGTCAGCCCTTCGCTGTGGCCTTGCTCCTGACACCAAAAATAAACCAGTAGGAAACAATTAAACACTCAACAGTTAAAAACAAAAAGACCGTACTAAACAGCTGTGAATAGTTTAGGGTTTTACAGGTCGGGGCTTCAGGCATAAAATTTCGGTTAGGCTCCAACCCACTAATAATGATCAGCAGGGGAGAATGGTAATCATAACAGGGGCGCTGAATTTTCCCACCATACCACGCCCTAGACCCCAAACCCCATTGCGGGGTGCAGGGGCCCAAACCCTAATCCCTAAGCCCTAGGGTTTAGGGCTTTGGGGTTCAGGGCCTAGGCCGAGGCCTGAGGCTCTGCATGACCCTGAGCAAAGTAATATAGCTCAAAGTTTAAGTTTAGGGTTGGTGATCTATGTGGGAGGTGTCAGTAGGCCGAGTAGGCTGTTTGCGTCACAGGGACAAGGAATAGGGTAGGAGCGGCAGATTCCGGAGAAGGGTGCAGGCCAAACTTGGGAATTATCCCCAAATGAGCCAAAACGTGCAAACTCCTAGTATCCCCCTTAAAAAGGCCTATAGTAGTCCCCTATATACTATGGCTCAAATATGGAGAACAAGTGGATAACTGAATGCAACCTAGAGGGCTTGTCGGAAAATCAGGGGACCGCATGACGTCAGGGCTTCTGCAATTCCTGTAATCCGCATATGATATAATCCCTTATTCCTACTACTAATCCTAAACCCTGAACCTAAACGCTGAACCCTAGACCCTAAGCAAGGGTTTTGGACTGTTTGGGATAATCAGTGACAGCTTTTTTTTTCAGTTTCCTTCGGATTCACCCGTGAGGCAACGACAAGGCTCTCTTCATAGAGGCAATACCCTAAGGGTCCAAGGACCCAAATAATAGGGTTTTTCGGGCTCAAATACCATTAATATTCTAGTATTTGGGCCCTAAAGCCTTATTATTTGGGTCTTTGGATGCTTAGGGATACATCCACACGCATTTTCCTTCGGGTAGTCGGCCTCTCCCAACGACCTACGAGTCCATTATATCAGGGGGCTCAAAAGGTGGGATAAAGCTAGGTGGGCTAAAGGGTCCCTATTGTAGATTCTACTATATTGGGGATTATTTCCTTTACCCCACCTACCTTCATCCTACCTTTTGAGCCTCCTGATTATAGTAGGGATTAAGGAATGGATCCCTGCAGTAGCCGCTAACTGTATCCGTGTTCTTTTGCATTCCTTCATTCCCTACCCTATCCTCCAAGTCCCAAACCCTAAGTAGTAGTTTCCCGTGTCTGTTCCATTCCGTCATGTTCTATATACAGATATGGTACTTTCCATGTGCTTTCCATTTCTCCATTCTTTTCCCTATGCTCCAAACCCAAAACACTGAGTAGTACGTTCCATGTTCTTTCCCATTCCTCCCCCATTTTGGGGCCCATGTATATGCCATTACAGCGAAAGGAGCGTTTTGGGCTTCAGGCATCAGATCTTCTAGTCTTCAAGAGCCCTCTGGACCCTAAATCCCTTCCCCCCCAAAAATGGCCCTGGACCAAATGAGCTTCCCCTTCCTGCCTTGCGACCGCGCGAAACGCGCTCTGCCATGGGTGCGTGTACCAACCTCACAGGATGCCAGGCTTGGGGGATCATGATTTTGGGCTTCCGGTTTCGGATATAGGGCTCAAAGGTTACAGTTGGGGCTTAAGATTGAGGGCTAAGCTGTGGGATGTGAGGCTTATGGCTTTGGGGCTCAGAGTTTGGAATTTGAAGAATGTAAGGTAGATAGGCCATTGGTCCGCGCCAGTCACGTGACTGGTAGATGATACGAAGCCTCTCCCAGGTCTATTGCCTTTTGCGAAGAGTGGCGGGAGGAAACCCTTCTTGCGCAATGGGAGAATTCCTGACTTGCAGTTGGGAAACCCAAGTCTAGCTCTGTTCCAACTCTTCAGTTCTAAAGAACATGTGAAGAGGCTTGATGAGTCCAGCAAGGACTGAAGGCACTCTTCAAAGTGGGCTTTTACAATTCCTCCCATAAAAAAGTGGTGTACCACATAGACTCCAAGAGCTTCTGCCTTGCTGTCCAAACTTTCAAAGCACCAGTCCCGCGTAACCTACCTCGATTTGGGTTTAGGTTTAGAGTTTTGGGATTTAGGATGTTTCAGCCAAAGGGTTGTTACGGGTCTAGGGTTTTCCGGTTTAGGGTTTCGGGGTTTAGAGTTCAGTGCAACCTGTTTGTCCGAGGGCTTCCCAGTCCCGATACTCACCGGACGTGCCTAACACAAATACTGCTGATTACATGGATTCCCAAGGCTCCCCCCCAAAAAAGTTCCCACCCTTCCCCCCTAGACATGAATAGTCCTTGTATGGCAGAAGGAAACGTGGGCATAAAAAGAAAAGAGCCTAACCCAAAACCCTAAAACGAACTATTGCCCGGGTGGCAATGTAATGCGCTGGATCAATTTCAAAAGCTAGTATCTGGCAGCTTCCAAAAATTGAGGGGTCCCATGTTCGGCGTGTTTAGGGCTTGAGGCCTCCTGACGAACGTTAGAAGGTTAGAGGATTTTGGGGAGGGACGGCTTGATTCTCTTGCTCTTATGCATAATATCCTGCTACTACCGAAAGAAAACATAATCTTACTGTGTACTGAGGACTACGCTACCCTGATTGGAATACTACCCACATGGATACTGGGACCCGAAACCGCTGAAAAAACTAAGCCCCAAAACCTTATCTTCACTTCCTTGAGTACTTCTCACTCGCGGTCTG
The DNA here is from genome assembly GCA_905231905.1 of Symbiodinium pilosum. NCBI lineage: Eukaryota > Dinophyceae > Suessiales > Symbiodiniaceae > Symbiodinium > Symbiodinium pilosum. The sequence continues at coordinate 15,081 of CAJNIZ010004737.1, read as the reverse complement.
CCAGCAAACTTTGAGCAAGTGCTTAATTTTGGGGATTTCCTCAAACTAGAGGCCCTTTTAGGAATCTCTGCAATGAAGGGTTGTAATGTCTGCGCAGTCTATAGTGACGGCCCGCTGTTTTCGAAAACCTCCGTGTATAGAAAGGTTCTACAGCCTAAACCTTAGATAGGAAAATGTCCCTAGACCCTAAACCCTAAAACCCTGAACCCTAAAAAACCCTAAAACGCTAAACACCTAAACCCTAAGACCCTAAAAGCCTAAATCCTAAAAACCCTAAACCTAAAACCCTAAACCCCTAAACCCCTAAAACTCTAAAACCGAAAAACCCTCAACCCGGTTAGCAAACCCTAAGGGTCCGAGTACCTAAGAATCATATACTTACCCAAAACCTGTACTATAGTTTGCTATTACCCAAATCCCAATTACCTAATTATTGGGTACATGGACCCTAAACCCTATATACCCCTATATACCCCTATATACCCCATATATCCTCTTTTAAGGGACCTAATTATTGGAAACCTAATTATTGGGTACATGGACCCTCTGGGAAATGGCCTCTTGTTGTGCTTGAAGGCGGGATGCTTACACCAATTGGCAAGCCTTGGATGAAGCCCTGGGAGATGTTAGGGTTTGGGGTTTGGGTTTTAGGGTGTAGGGGTTTAGGGTTTAGGGTTTAGGGTTTGGGTTTTAGGGTTTAGGATTTAGGGCTTGGGTTTTAGGGTCTGGGGTTTGGGTTTTAGGGTTTAGGGTTTAGGGTTCGGGGTTTAGGGCTTGGGGTTAAGGGCTAAAAGATCAAGATTTGTGGGTTTTTAGTATTTAGGGATCCTGTAGGTTTGTTTGCAAGGCAAAAAGCGGGAACAACACTTTCCACAATTAGCCATTTTGGGAAAGGGAATGTTGAGCAATCATCATGTTGCAAAGATTCAGGCAGTCTAGAGGATGAGAGGTGAATCTGTTCCAAAGATTACATAAGGGCAATCCAAGTGACTCCTCTGCTTTGACACAAGCGGCTTCCACAACTTTATCCTGGCAGCGCTAATTAGCTCCAGGATTCAGGAGTTAAGGGCTTCGGCATTAGGATTTGGGGTTTAGGATTCAGGGTTTTGGGTAGTTTAGGATTTATGTTTTAGGGTTTACCACTTAAGGATCAAGATCATTTGGGGCATGGGGTGTTGCTGAGGGTTTGGCACCTTCCTGTATCGTGCAAAGGCCCACAGGCCTAACACGTTCAGAATACACAGCAATCGACGAAGAGGAAATACTGGGGTGCAGGATAATGTGTAAACTGTGTCAACCCTTAAACCTAAAATGAGTGGAGCAACGTGTTCCCGGAGAACACATCCAAAACATATGCCTCAATTCAAAAATCGGTCTTGTGTTTATGACACGTAGTTAACTGTGAGAAGGTACCAAACTCGCAGAAAAATGGATCCAAGAGTGGAGGTCCATCTTATGTATTCTAGAACCCCCTCCATACAATATGAGGCTTCTTCCGGCGACGCCCAACAGCGACCAACATTTGCTGGAAACCCATTTGCTGATTATGAGTGGACTCTGGGGCCTGGGGGAGCCGTCCTATGGGAGTCCCTGTACACACAGTTTGGACACACTCCCACTTCTAGTCCGCATGGTATTGGACGAGGCACTTCCCTATAGGCTTTCTTTGCTGGCTATCATGACGATAAGCCGGAATGAGCTTCCGAACAAAACGTGTCCTGAAACACAACTTCAACCCTCGACCCTAAACCGGAGATAAGCGTCCTGTGGCACAGCTTCGTCCAAGAAGCCAACAACTTGCGCGCGCCTTGGGGCGGCAGAATAGGAAACAGTGATGGGGTTTGGGCTGAAGGTTCATATGGGTGGTTGTCAAAATTATGGTCCCCTTTTTGGGTACCCTCAATATTAGGTGCCGTACTAATACTATAATAGGGATCCAAAAAGGGACCATAATTTTGACAACCACCCATATAGGGCGTTTCATTTTCTGGGTGAAACATGCAATGAGGGGTGTGCGTCTGGGAAACGTATGGGATTCCCTTGCTGCCAATTAGGGGCAGGAGATAGCTATCCCGAAGGGAGATCTGCGAGTTTGGGGTGCCGGGTTCACGAATGGAGTCCTAAAGCCTAGAGACCAAAGACCACAAAGAAAACAGGCCAATTGCGGAGTCCTCTTCCTGCTGTGTTACATGAAGCCCAGGTGGTTTGCTGGGATAAGCTGGCTTTCGTTCTACATCCTACACCCTAAACCCAACCCTAAATAGAAACTTATACTGAAACCTAAACCAGCACTTCTTCAGCAACACACCCAAGACCGCGATCATAGCCCCAGACCGCATATCCAAGAACCGCCGGCGCCAACCTCGAAAATCCGCAACCTAACGCTTAAAATGTGAACCCCTAAACCTCTTCTAAAACCCCAAGAGCCTAAACACACCTACAACGAAAGCGGCATGATTCTTGAAATCTTAAGCCACACCCACCCTACAATGTAAACCTTAAACCCAGTTTCAATTTCTTGCCCATTTCCCCACGGCTACCACCTAAACCCTAAACTCTAAACCTGCAAGCCCCAACCGCATTCCAAGGCAAAGCTGCTCTGCATCAAAGATCAGGCCTAGAGCCACAGCTTCCCTGCGCTTAGGGACTACGTGGGGTGTAGGATTTCAGGCTTAGAGTTTAGACTGTAGGGTTTATAGGTTTTACGATGAAAGGTTTAGGGTTTGGGGTATAGGGTGTGGGCAACGCGTTCCGGGCAAAGTTATGGTGCCGTTGGGGAATTGCTTATTAGGGGGCCGGGGGTTGTTATCAAGGGGGTGATTGTTTTTGTGGATGACAGGGTTGCAAACGTGGGCTTGGTCGGGGCGCTTTTAGTTGGAACATTTGGAACCCCGAGATCCAGGCATATGGACAACACATATAGGTGGTTGTCAAACTTACGGCCCTATTATAATACGGCACGTAATAGTTGGGGTACCTGAAGAGGGACCATAATTTTGACAACCACCCATATAAAGGACATCGCCCTATGTAAACCAAAAAACCCATGCAAAGCCAGCCTAAAACGGCTTGGAAACACCACTAGATACCAACCTTTCGAAAGCTCCAGTTGCCCAGGAACCCTCCACGAACATGAGTTTAACTGTTAATTGGAGGCTTACAGTCAGAAAGATGTTTTCAGGACCTATCTAGGATTATGATGTAAGAAGAAATTTACCGAAAGACATTTTAGGGCTTGGAAGGAAAGGCTCAAGTTGCAATTTTGGTCTGGGTGGAATGGTTCAAGCTAGGTCTGGATAATTCGAGACCAGTGGGGACGCTCAAGAATCCTTGACAGAAAGAATCTGCCTAGACCAGCCTTCATGCAAGTTCCACTCAGAATTCCATGCCCTGGATGGGGTCTAGAGCATAAAGAAATTGTTGGACTTGGTATTTACGGCTTCGTGTTTGGAGTTACAATTGAAAAGCGTAGGTTCCCGGGCTCCACGCGTCAAATTTAAACTGGGCATGTTCACACATTGAACTTGTTGGAACCCTACGCCAACAGCTGAAGTAAAAGGAAAGCCATAAGGGAACCCCGGCTACAACACGGGAACTAATTCCATCGAGCAACCCTAAAGCTGCCAAGGTCCTCATGTTGCCCAAATGCCCGCCCTAAACCATAGCCTGTACTGTGATGAGAAAAAACCGCATGCCCATGCCTCTACTTCATCTCCCTCGAGATGGAAAGGTTGGACGTGGCAGCAAGACCAACAAGAGTAAACCCTCAGGCAGAAACCCTGTAAGCCCTTAGCCCTACCAAGCCATGAGCCCTGAAATCTGAATAAAAGGAACCGCTGGCCTTAGGTACTGTGGAGCCAGCACAGCCCTGTCCGTCACAGCAGTTTGGCAACACCGAGTTCAAGTGATGGGAAGAGCAGTCTTTAAGACAGGCTTGGCTTGGTATGTGCCCACACAGTAAACAGTCTAGGCGGCGCTGGGTTTGGGGGTGGCGGCTTGGAGCAGTCACAATAAATCCTCACCAATTCAAGGACTCATGGAACCCATATATGCCTTAGAATCTCCCAAAGCATAACAATAACATCAACTGCTCGAAGCACCAAGGCATTTTAGGGGTTCCCGCTAAGTATATGGCCAGAAACCCTAAACCCTCGACACGTAAGGTGCCCGTTTCGCACTGCAAGGATGCACATTGTGTACAGCCCTATCGCTGTTCAGCCCACCAGACATTTGGATTAACGGAGGCCTTCTAAATATCCTCGGCCCGCAGAGACACAAGAAATCGTTGGGTTATTAGCATCCTGCGCGAGGAGTGTGTAGCGGCATTTTAGACACTTACAACAATAGGCCCTGAATTCTCTTCCAGGTATGATTTGCATTGACAATCTGCTACGAAAACTGTATACACGTACCCAAACCTGCGTGAAAAGCCTACCTCCTGTGGGAGTTTCCGTATATACCCTGCAGAATGGCTCGGAGGTGCCGGTAGTATTCCCAGAGGGTCCATGTACCCAAGAATTAGGTACTTGGGATTTGGGTAATAGTAATTATAATACAGGTTTTGGGTAAGTATATGATTATTAGGTACTTGGACCCTTAGGAATCACTCTAAAAGGCTCTTTTAAATCGCTGGGGTTCCTCAAGGTACCCCTTCCGTCAAAAAACTATCTAAATGCTGAACCCTCAAATCCTCCAAAAGCCCACGCCCTCTTTTGCAACTAAACCCTCAACCCTAAATCCCCCCTAAACCCTTGCAACAGGCTTTACCACACCTGGCGCCCTCGCAAAAGAAGTTTGGCATGTTCCTTAGCAGAAAGTGCCCTAGCCATGAAGGTAAAGAGGACCCCCCAGCAAGGTAGATCAAGGGCTTAGGGATTAGGGGTTTAGGGTACTGCCCACCCAGAAACAGTCGACAAGACGGGTTGCGATAAATGGCTTTTGAGGTTCATATCATCATGTTTGCCAGCTGTTATGGAGTGGGGCAAGTAATTAAAATTGAGGGCTGAAAGGGCCCACATAGTCAGCAGTAGTATTCTTAAAGCTAGTTTCTGTTCTGAGCTGTAATATGCGTATTGGGTCGTTTGGTTGGACCAATTGGGCAGGAAAAATGCGGGAACATTTGGTGGTAGCCTCCTCACACCTTCTGATGGACCCTATTTTGGGATACCTCACTTCTCGTTCCATGATGCGAACTGTGAGGTTCAAGACCAGGAACTTCGCTATGGGAGCCCAACTGGGGGGGACCTACAAAGACTACTGGAGACCCATGATTAATAAACCCCTCGTTTTAAGGGCCTTAATATTAGGATCCCTACTATAATCCCTGTTAAGGGGAGGGGGTTTATCAATCA